>JANHGC010001494.1:75308-87698 GCA_027560395.1 Boaedon fuliginosus | reverse complement strand
TTGCCGCCTCGAGTTCCCCTTTGGGGTGAAGAGAGGCGGGGTATAAATCTAATAAATAATAATAATAATAATAATAACTAGACAATATTGTGCTAAAACTATTAAAGACCTAAGAATCACTACAAAATAGAAATAAAATATAGGGGTGGCCATGTTGTTTTTCCTAATACACCTCCTAATCAATTTATTGGTTCCTTGAGATTTACCAGAGTATTTTCAGAAACATTCATGGAAACTGTGAAAGAGAGCAAAATATCGGGGAACAACCCTCTTTCTCATAAATTTCTCTATTGCTAAAACTTTAGCCAGATGGACACCTATTGGAGAAAGTCAACAGTTAAGAGCTTTTGACTTCCAAGGCTGTTTGGAAGGAAGCTTGAATATGTTAGAGAATAAAAAAGAGAAACAACCAGCAACTAAACTTTAAACTGCTCTAGTAAGTGGCTATAAAATTTATAGTGCTGACAGAGATCAATCATTATAGATAGATGTTTTCAGCTTCATTCCTACAATGACATGTTCTTTATCTGTCAGTTATATCTACAGAAGTAAGCAATTCTGATTTTTTTAAAAAGCATTCTGCTTATGTAAAGGCTTTTTAAGGCAGCTGACTATTTTTTTTCATGTAGTTAAAGTAAGTTTGTTGTATTAAATAAAGGTGTTACAAAGCATAAATATTTAAATTTTGGGAAATGTCATATATTTTAATTAAGAACTACCCCGATTCAATCTTTTGAGCCTACAAAATTCAGACTTTTATAGACTGTAATGCATATCATTTGATTGAGAGACAATTGTTGTAACTCTTTTCCTCAGTATAGTCTTTTATTATTTCTAATTTTATGAAGTCCTAATATTGTAAACTATGTTACAGATTATTTTTAATTGTTTTGCATAACCATAGTACCATCTTGATTTTTTAAAACCCTTTTCTACATATGGCCATGATTATACCTCACCTTGTTTGCAAGACTTATTTGTTCTACACAGGCTGATTCGTAGGAAAGAATTATTTTCAGTGCAATTAAAAAAAGTCTTTTATGGGTTTTACTGTTTTACTACTGTTTTGGTCCAGAAATAGATGACTAAACAAAAAAAAGGCAAAACACTGAATTCATATGAGCTGAGTTAAAGTCCTGAATGCTGACTCTACCACAAATCTCTTCTACAGTTTGAATCAAATTATGGAAATATTAATCAAGGTCACTTGGTAGCAGGATGTGTTTTCTTTTTTAAAAGCTTTATTTTCATGTGTTAGATGCCCAAAACAAAGGGGTGAGCAAAAATTGATGAGAAAGACTCAAAAGCGCTTTTTCAAAAGGCATCTGGACTATTTTTTTCCTTGAGGAAGAAGAAAACATTTTGCTTCTCATCCAAGAAGCTTCATCAGATCTCAGGGCGGGGGAGGGAGGAAGGAAAGGATAGGTACTGACAGTGGAGACTGGGTGGTGGTGGGGATGGTAGGATAGGTTCAGTTCAGATGGTGGGGGAGGGGATGGAAGGATTGTATTTCTTTGCAATCATCTGCTCCATTAGCTCCCTCTGTGAGAGCTCTTGAAGCCACTTGGGCATTTAGCCGGACTGCCTATCTCCAGTCTACAATGCAGCTCTTGCCACAGCGCCAAGAAGATTCCACAATCAATTGCAAAGATTGGCAAAGATACGGTAAATTGCCCAAGTGGCCTCAAGAGCTCTCACAAAGAATGCTAACAGACCAAATGACTGCGAAGAAATACAATCCTTCCATTCCTCCCCACCATCTGATCAGAACCTATCCATCCATTTCCCCAACCATCCAGTTTCAACTGTCAGTACTTATCCTTCCAACCCTACTCCCACCATCACAACTTATGAAGTTTCTTGGATGAGAAATGAAACATTTTGTTCTTTAAAATATTAAATGTATTTAGTGTTTATTAATAAATATTTAAAAGTAATTAGAATATTTGATATTTGAAATAGTAATATTTTAATAATTTAATAAAATGTAAAAATTGACACAAAAACAAATATAGCCAACGTGGTGTAGCGATTAGTGTATTGGACTATAGAAAGACCAAGGTTTAACTTTATCTACTAAACCTTCATCCACTAAAGCTAATTGGGTGATTTCCTTCCTTCTTCAACCCACCTTACCACAGAGGGTTGTCATTATGGAAAACATGAGAGAAGGGAGTGCTGTGTATGGTGTCTTGAGTTCTTAGATGAAAAGTAAATAATTAAATAAAAATTAGGTTACCTGACACTTACCTAACTCTTCCAAATCTCCCCCAAAATGAAAAGTCTAAAGTGACCTTTTCACTCTCCATAACCTCAGTACTCCATAGCTATTACAACTTTCTAAAGCCACTACAGATGTGGATGCAGGGGAAGGAACTTTGGGTTTTACTTTGGGTGAGGAAAATGTAGGATTTTAAATTTGGGTTCCCCGCTCCCCAGTTGTGCCAATATGACATCTCCAATAAATTTATGCTTTGAGGAAGAAATCAGCCTTGGAGTTTTAATTCTGTTGTGATTGTTACTTGGAACCCTGACATAGATATTCTTCCTTTTTTACTAAGAACTGTACTGCAGAATCAAGAAAAATGCAAAAGTTGAATAATAGCAATATCCAGAAGTCATGAAACTAAATTAGTTCTTTAAATGTAGATCAAATGTATTATACAGAATAGAATATCGACCTTATTTACTGCAAATTTGGAGATAGTTAAAAGAGAATTTGAAAAATTTATAGAGGATTAGACTTCAGTGTAATGTTTTACTAAGACATTTGCCAGTTGCTCTTGGAGCCTTTTTTGACAAAATATGAGGATTCAAAATACTTTTAACTAAATAATAACAATATTTTTCTGTGTGTCAGTACACTCTCTGTGCCTATTAGGTTTGGAGGCAGATATCATTATGTAAGCTTGCAAGGAAGACTCTAAATTAGATATTTTAGCTTGCATACAATAGGAAGGAAGGCAGGAGAAAACATTTGGTTGCATTTGTGGCATATTGGCCAAAATTTGACAAGGCTGACCCGGTCTGTCCTTGCCATTAGAAGAATATATGGCATGGATATGGAAAAAAGCCTGGCAACTTCCTTTTCTTACCACAGAGTATTATGTTAAAAGTCTTGGTTGCAGTGGAAATCAATAACCATGCACCCATCAGATTATCACTATAACATATGGAATATTATGATTTGAAAAGTACTAGGAGTAAAATAGTAAAGTATAATAACTAATGAGTGACTCAAATGAAATAAAAATATAAGACTCTGAATATAAGAGTTGGCTTTCAATAGTCACAACTGAAACGGGGTGGCATAGAGCCTCAGTAGGCAAAGCACATTTGCAATAATGGAAGATCCAATACAAACAAATGCACGTCTTTTTTGGATTTAAAAGAAATTGCAAAGCAATGTAGAAATAGATATATGATTTAGATTTGTTAAACTAAAATGAGTCAAACAACTCATACTAATAATGCATAAATAACATTTGCCTTTTATCTCTCCTGAATCTCCTTCACTGGGTAACTTCAGATTACAGTATTATGGAAGAATGGAGGGGGATAAACACATTTTCTTAACTATATCTTCTACACCAGGGGTGTCAAAATCAACACATCCAGCGCACAGGGTGCTTAAATCTGGCCTGCCTGGAAATAGCAACGGACTGGCCTATGGCGCCTCTGGAAACCAAGATGGGGCGTGGCGGGGGGGAGGCTGGACGGCCTCCTGCAGCACTCTGCTGGCCAAAACAGGGTGTGGGGTCCTCCGTGCTGCAGGAGGTGTCCTTTCCCACTCTCCACCAGCCCGGCCAGCAGAGGAGAACTACAATGCTGATCTGGCCCTTGAAAAAATCCAGTTCAACACCTTTGTTCTACAATACTAAAAGAAAAAGAATAGGCAACTTGGGGGCAGACTCTCCTTTGAACGATTCACCAGTAGAATTACATGCTTTCTCAACAAAACCTATGGCTGTTTTTCTAAACCATGAAGTATTGGTTAACGTGCACTTTTATTTGCATGTGCAGCTGTATTTGTGCATGTGCAGGACAACCCCCACCTATTCAAAGAGGTAATCTGATTCACTTATCACAAACAGAAGGTGGTATCTTGCAAAGTTCCTCATGAAGTGACTTTTGTTAGCTGCATGTGAATTAGCTGATTCAGCATAAGTCAGGCAACATTGGCATCTACGAGCCACCACAGACAGAGCAGTTTCAGTACACTGACTGTGACTATCCGTGTGTGTGTGTGTGTGTGTGTGTGTGTGTGTGTGTGTGTGTGTGTGTGTATGTGTGTGTAGATATATCTATATATACATATATATAATCAGGTGAGAGTTACTAGGCTGCTCCTTGGATACTCTTCCACTTGTACAGAAGAAGGTAAATGTGCTGTGCTCTTCTATTATTTAGCACTGCATAGGGTTTTGTTTTTGTCTTATGGCCCTTTTGTGCTCACAGATGTTTTAATTACTATGGAAAGGGAGTAGATTATTCTAGCCATATGTCTCCATTCCACATAAATAAGGACTGTTGTCGGCCCACTGTTGTTTCTTGGGGCTGACAACGATCCCAGTGACATTAAAGCTGTCGGGCCAGATAAGCATCTTCTCCCCTTCAGTGAGCATGTTAATTCAGAGAACACAGAGACTGATAACCATGAAAACATTCCACCTAGAAATAATAATGGTCGCACCGCAAAATGGTTCCTTCAGGAATTTGAGTATGAGCTTGATTCGAGTTGAAACATCAACAAAGAGAAAGAAAGAAATAGGGGGACCACATAGTCAGATATTTGTATGGCATGTATTTGATTCAGGGTAGGTTCCCAGCAATTTTAAATTGAAAAGTTAAGAATTTGAAAAGGCATAGACAATCTGTCTCTGTCAGAACTGGTTGATGTTTAAAAGTCAGTTTTACTTTTACAATGATCCCGGCAAATGCTAATGATTGGTGAATCTTTGTTGATATTCAGTGATATTATGCACAGTTAATATTAAACCTGGAGTCACATCTTCAATTAGAATTGTTATTATATTTTTGCTATGAACATTAATGAAAGAAATTCTTGACATGACTTTCTAAGTCTTCGTAGCAATTCAGAAAACTGATTGCAGATTCTTGCTGGTATTGTGCTTTGATAAGTGACAAAGTTTAAGTTTTTATTGTGGTTGTTGTTTTGAACATTATACAAACACAGATACTTGAACTTAGGCAAGAGGATTTCCTAAGAGGATAGAACAGACAGCTAATTGCAAGAAAAATCCAACTATGTAAGCAGTCCCAGGAATTTTCTAGCCAAGATATAGAATTCCACAATGAGGGGTCCTTGGTGCTTTCTGAGCTTGATTGTTTTCTTGCAGTTGTTTCATTACCCTAACTACCATAGGTAACATTATCAGTGCTAGTAAGGGGTGCCGGTTGCTGTTAGTTTATATTCTGGTGTCTTGCTTGTGGGTGGGGGTGGTCTTAGAGAGTCTTTGGTTGGACTATTTACTGATGTCTCCTTTTCAATTTCTTGATTGGGGTATTATTTACTTGATTGTTGGTCTGAAGTTAACCTTGGAATTAATCTATGCTGATCTGCATGCTGATTACTGGTGGAGACGTGCTGGAATCTTTTTGTTCTCTTTTGGGCTGGTTGATTGTCTTTTTTTGCATAGTCTATAGATATTGTTAATGTCTATGTGTCTATTGATGGCTGATTTGTCAGAGTGCCAGTCTTCTAGAAATTCCTTGGCATTTTTGATCTAGGATTGTCACATTTTCCCAAATCTACTGTGCCAATAATTGAAAAATAAATGAAAATTGGAATGTGAGAAGCACTCAGATGGAAGATTAAGAAACCACTCAAGAAAATTGAAGTAACTATGAGAAAAAAGAGCTTATGTCAAATCATGTGAACAGCTACTGTAGAGAATCTCTCACTCCTTCTTGAGGATAGAGGTAATTGGACATTCCGCTAGAGGGCACTCCAGTATGGGACTTTAATTTCCTTACACCCACATGGGACAATGCAAGGTTGAATCCTGCACCATCCTGATCTTTTAATGAAGAATCTGAAAACACTCCTCAGAATTCTATTTACTCAGTTCAGGACTCCAAAAATACAAGCCGAATACAGTATATCATGTGGTTTGGGCAATGCAAATATTTTAAGAATTGTTTTATTCTTCCATATTTTCATTTTCCAGAGTACATCTTAAAGTTATAGCATGAACAAGATGAAATAGGAAAAACAGGAGGAAAAAGTAAGACATCCAGAATCATACAGAATAAAAAAAAGGAATCACCCCAATAATAGTAAGAACAACAAAACAGTGATTGGGATGTTGATACAGTCTGATGTTTCCCTCTCTGTGGTGTTTATAGGTTTGTCATTTATTGTCATTTATTGTTTAAGTCATTTTTTTCTTCATGACAGAAAATTCCCTAAGAATGATATTTGAAGTGAAAAGTGATACTTCTTCAAGATGAGGCAGCATTATGGTATTTGCTTATATCCCTGAACATTAGAAATATGAATGATAAAACAGAAAGTTATATGTTCGAGCAACCCACATGTTCCAACTGCATTTGCAGTATTAACATCTGCAAGAAATACTGTTTACCATATTTACTGTCCAAACCAGCCAGGAAACACCATACTATTCATATAAGAAGACTATTTTTTCAGAAATCATCAGATTCTCCCCCCGCAACCAAATAATAATAGTGGTTCTATCTTTGATCATACAGCAATTCATCTACAGAAGCTATATTTGTTTAACATATAGTAAACAGTACAGTATAGACTGTACCATGGCATAACTGAATTATCCCAATAAGACTATCAGGTATTAAACTTGCCGCATCACGTTGCTGTCACATGACATTTTGCAATGTTTTTCCCATTTGCAGAACTGGGGTGGGCATGGCCTGCATGTGACACATCCATGCCAATTTGACACGCCTGCAGTAAGGGATCAAGTTGCCAAACAACTGGTTCTTCCATGAACAATTGTGTTTTATAGGGAGTATATTTTCAAGACCATTTTAGAATCAGGGAAGATTCAGACTGCAACAGAAGGTTAGATGGATCATATAGGTCCAAAGAAATCCATGGACATATATTGTATAGTAAATCAAGAACAAATCACTTCACAAAGGTGGCATAACTTCTGCGGAAGGCAACTTAGTGCAACTCATTCTGAATCTTGCTGTAAATATTTTAGTCAGGCTGCACTTAGGTCTTCTTCACATTGCAAAGATAGGTTATCTTTTGGAAACTAGGAACTATTCTAAACAGTTTTTGGGAAGACAAGGGTTGGCATTATTTCATATAAATAGATACCACCAGGATTGCTTTTGTTACTATATTTTAATCTGTGGCTCAGGATGCGTACTTCAGTGTTTACATTTCTTACCTCAGAATAATCAAAAACTGTACTAATAGTTTTTGGGAAGCTTAAAAAAATGAGACTTAAACATGATGCCATAAAGTCTCTTTCAAGTCAGTCTTGAAATATCTCCTTCAAATCAATCTCAGTCCTAAATATTATGGTACTAAAAGTTTAGTCCAACCCCAACTTCCAGATTATATATATTCCTTTAAATCCAGAAATGAGGCCATGGTAAAAATATTATAGAAATCACATATTCAGACGTTTTCTATACCTTTTTTATAGTTTTTACTATGGTTAACTGATAAATTTGATCTTTAGCCAATCCTTATGTTAACTCAGTTTTGTTCTTCCCAGAATAACATACAGATTGGAATTCAATAAGCCTTTGGATTTTACTAGTCTCCAAAGGTCATGGTTCAATCCCCAGCTTAAAAGTGGATTTAAAATACTTTTATAAAAATATTTTTGAATAATTTAGATTTGGAAATAAACTGTGTTTATATTATAGGCATATACAAATATGTTCTAGAAAGTTATTTTGTAAAAAATGTTTCTCACTAATATATGTGATTAATGTGGAATAAAGATGGAAAAGAACTATTTATAAATTCATGTGAAAATGATAAAGAAAATGGTTCATCCTTCCTGGTCCAGATGAATTTGTATTTCATAAAGAGCAATAACACTTAAAGTTGGATCCATTTTTAATCATACTTAGAGCAGATACATTGAAATCACTGGAAATTAAGTCCCATCATTTCTGTGGTCTAAGCATTCATAAATTTAACTCTTGCAGTCTCATAAAAAGACTTTGTTAATATTGTTAACATTTCTTCCATATTTTTAATCATTTTCAATTACTCTTGATGACGTAGCCATTGAATGAGAATCTAAAGGAAATGATTTTTTGTGCACTCTGATAGATGCCACATAAGGCTCTTTAATTTGCTTTAACTAATAGTGCATGAGTACTTTATTCATGATACCCTCATTTCCACACACACACACACCCCAGTGGTCTACATCTTTCTGGACTGCCTGCATTGCAATTCATTCCTAAGTAAAGATTTAATTTAAAACATTCCCTTTTTACATCAGGAAATTTAAGCAGCCAGGGAGGCTACAAAGCAATGAAAGACAGAAAAAAAATGTGCATTCATCTTCAGCCATTTAATAATGACAAGGAAAGTTTCAAGCCATTATCTCAAACAAATGGTAGTGAATACTTAAAATAAATGATACAAGCCAATCCTGTTTTTATGGAGAAAGAAATGTGAGAGGAAATTGTAGGACAGATATTGGCATAAGTCTATTTTTATCTTTTGTTTCCATGTTCCATTTTCTTTTATTTTTTAATAAGTTTTTTATTATTTTTCTTTTTATACACTTTGTCTCATTGTGCGAACGGAGTTGTTTACAGGCATCACTTACATTAATTAACGTTAACATGTTTCTCTATCACATATTATTATCATTCAGTATAATCTTATTTTTTAAAAATTCATAGTAATATATAATAATAATAGTATAATTATTTTCTGTCTATGTAATGTGCTCTTTTCGGGCTGTGAAAAAATAATCGGATATGATATCTCAAATTGGACATAAAATCTTGGATATTTTTAACAAAAATCAGAAAATTTATGGACTAGTGGAACCCATGTTACATTTTTCTGAAATACTTGATTATTTAGAAAACCTCTTATATTAATTCTGTAATTAGAACTTCTTAATTTATCTCAGATGTTAGATATTACGTGACTTTTTTCCATCTATCTAGAAACATTTGTCCTATGACAAATAAAATGTCAATACAAATATTAATAAATACTTGACCATATACTTTTTTTCATCTAGATTATTATTGAAATGTTTTACTGCTTTACTTATATTCTCCTTAATATTAAGACTATTTCTACAATGTACAGTCACATCAAAATTGTTTCTGGGTTATTTTTATCAAGGTTTCACTACATCCTTTAATAAAATTGCATGAAGAGCAATGACAGAAAGGATACTGAAAGATGTGCTAAACTGGACAGTTCACTCTACGCAACTCTTAGACAACTGAAAGAAAGCAATGGAAATTTCCAAGGCATTACCCCCATTGGAAACAAGATGAAGTTTGGCAGAAATCTCAAGGAACAGGAATTAAGGAGCATATCCATCCTCAAAACAAACTGAGATTGTCAATGAAGAATTATAATCCAGAATAAGAAATTGTATTCCACAATAATAAAAAGTCTGTTCTTATCCGATTTGGAGACTAAGAAATCTGTGTAGTTGGGGTTTCAGACATTGTCATGGTTCCCATCTTCCTTCTCTTGCTGCAGTTGCCCCTGGGCAGAAGAACAATTTGAAGTAGGAACTCTCTGTTTCACATGTGTCTTTTATCCATGTAATGCTGCTAATCACAGATCTAGAAAAGAAATTGCTAGCTATCATAAAACCATCCATATGTCCAATTTTAACTATTCTGTGGGAAACAGGTACCCTCTCCATTTTCATTTCAAAAGCATTTCAATGGAAACCCTACTATTTGGAAAATTACTGTTTTCAATAACATTTTTTGACAAGTTCACTCTGCCTTCAAGAGAATAAACTAAATAAAATGTATGGGTGATAAAAACTGAAATACTCCAGTTCATAACTACAATTAACCGCTATTAATTAAAAGCTGAAAGATAAATGAGGCATGAGATCCATTTATTCCAAAATTGGGAATATTTAGTAAGCTACTGGCTCATTTTTCATTGCAAAGTCTGACACTGCAAGAGTTGAAGGCAGAACAGCAGGGATCCCTTGCTTGAAATAAGCAAATAGCTGCAAGTGTGAAGAGAGTGACATAGTAACCACACTCAGCATATTGGAACTGTGAAGGCCTATATGCAGATTCCTATTCAACAACATCTCTTTTAGCTAAGCTACAATGGTTTTTTCTTCAAGATGGTCTTTTTAAAATCACTGTGATTTATAATGTTGTTATGTGTGATATTGGAAAATGTACTGATAGGATCCCAAGAAGTAGGTCTGTTTAGGCAAGGTAGTCTCACCAATCTGTGAATCAGTGTTTACCTACTTTGGCCCTTCCCTTCATTCAGATCCTTCAAGATCACATCTCAGAATACCAAGCCCACATGGTCATTGCTTGGTCCAGGAACTGAGAGTTATTCATTTGGAGACATTAAGTATGGTAGTCTATTAATGGAACAAATTTAAAGCCATTTTTTTGAAGTTAAGAGATGCATGCTTCATCTACAGTACATCCCAAGGTAAAAGGTAAAGGTTCCTCTCGCATATACATGTTAGTCGGTTCCTGACTCTAGAGGGCGGTGCTCGTTTCCGTTTCAAGACTGAAGAGCCAGTGCTATCCGAAGATGTCTCCATGGTCTCCATATGCTAAAGGAGCATGGAATGCTGTTACCTTCCCACCAAGAGGTGGTCCCCATTTTTCTACTTGCATTTTTACATGCTTCTGAACTGCTAGGTTGGCAGAAGCTGGGACAAGTAACAGAAGCTCACTCTGTTACGCGGCACTAGGGATTCGAACCGCCAAACTGCCAACCTTTCTGATCGACAAGCTCAGCATCTTAGCCACTGAGCGACCATGTCCCTTTGAGCCACCGCATCCCTCTGAAAGTTCATACTTGTTTCAAATATCAGCCTGTCAGAAGCCCAGAAACAGTAAGTTTTCTTGAGTACGGTTGCCATCATAACTACGGCCTTTTGCTGACCTCTCTTCCATAGGTTCTTACGATTCTGCATGGAAACCAATGAGGTACATTGATAAAATGATGAATTAGGATTAGGCAGATTCAGGTTGAACACCATACCAACCAGTTCCATAATTATTCTTAATTTTATGCATGAATCTGGGGGATGGGGAAAAATATCAGGGAAATTTGACTAATACATGTTGAGTTTGCAGGTTAAATGGACAGATGCCATTTATAGATATTGGGATTTCTTAACTCCAACCTGAAGTACTGTAGGTCCGAAATTAGGACATAGGATGATTTTGATGGTCAGTTGGCAAACATTTAGACATGCTTGTTGCTAATTAAAGCCATGAATCTGGACGGCTGCTTTGAATCAAACAAAAGTTCCCTTGACTTGATAAAGTACCGTTAGGAGGATTTAAAATTAATTCGTAATTTGTTTTGTGCTTATCATGTTTTGTGGAAATGGGCTGCCCTTCAATTTTTCATAAGCTGAATGCAAGCAGCAGAGATTTAATTTCAGGCATCACTCTGAGAGGTCTGGGTAGTTTGGTGAACAAATCATGATTACACACCATGATTGAGCATTGAATAATTTGAGTGCCATGCTGAACTATGTAGTATGCAAATGCTAAGTGACACCCACTGATTGAATCTGTATGATGAGAAGAATTCTGTAATATTTTGGAATAGGCCATTACGTTGAGATTGAAAATAAAATGTGGAAATGGTCTCCAGATGCTTACCCACCATTAAAGCTTCCTCTACCTTCCCATGAATAATTTAAAACAGATGAAAGGGTGAGATAATCATAAGCTTTGGTTTTGAAGCTTTGAGAGTTCGTAAATCACATAGTTACTCTAGGTTACTCTAGTATTTCTCATCTTTAGCACTTTGAAGACGTGTGGACTTCAACTCCCAGAATTCCCCTGCCAGCCATGAGGTAAAAAAGTTGATTTTGAAAAAGTATGTGTCCACAAGTGTGTGTGTGTGTGTGTGTGTGTGTGTGTGCGCGCGCACCAGAGGAAATACTGTATTTCAGTGTGTTTGTAATACCAAGTCTCCAAGTAAATTAATTCATAAAAATGATTTTAATTCACACTGAAATTCATAAAAAATGATTTTAATAGCCCTGCCTAAAAACAAATTAGTTGGAGATGCAATTATTGTTAATGCTATTGTGAACAATAAACAATCTTTATGGAAACTAAGCCAAACCAATTTACAATCATCCATAATGAATGCAATTTTTGCACTATTGCTTTCCTTCTGATTTTTTTCTCCCCAAG
>JANHGC010001494.1:47983-58395 GCA_027560395.1 Boaedon fuliginosus | reverse complement strand
CTAGAAAGAGTGCAGAGAAGAACAGCAAAGATGATTAGGGGACTGGAGGCTAAAACATATAAAGAACAGTTGCTGGAATTGGGTATGTCTAGTTTCATGAAAAGAAGGACTAGGGGTGACATGATACCAATGTTCAAATAGAGGCTGCCACAAAGAAGATGGAGCCAAGCTTTTCTCCGAAGCACTTGAGGGCAGGACAAGAAGCAATAGATGGAAACTAATCAAGGAGAGAAGCAACCTATATTGAATATTATATTATATTGAATATATATGTTGTATCACAAATCTCCACATGGAGACCAAATGTCTGAGAACCCTGTAATTATCTTCCCACTCAGCTCCTGTTGTTGCTGACCCTCCTCCCACACAAGTTCCTGGCAGGTGTTGCTACCTCCAGTTCCTGGCTTGCTCTGATTGGTTCCCACTATGTTACTGGGGGGGATTAACTCCCACACACTTTTACTTGATTTAAGGAGAATGCATCTCCCGTTATATAACTTATCTAGTTATCTTCCTCATATCCCTTGTATAACTTGCCTATGATTGCTGTATTGAACGCTTTGCCAATAAAGACTTGCTTAATGGCCATGTTGGTTCACTGACTCTTTGTGGGCACAATGCCACCTCACAACAACCTAGAACTAAGAAGAAATTTTCTGATAGAAGAATTAATTAGTGGAACAACTTTCTTCCAGAAGTTGTAAATGCTCCAACACTGGAACTTTTTAAGAAAATAGGGTTTCCTGTATAAGCAGGGGGTTGGACAAGATGACCTCCAAGGTCCCTTCCAACTCTGTTATTCTATTCTAAGTTGTGTTGGATTTCAACCTGCAGAATTCCCATCAATATGGGAATTCTAATTGAAACAATAAAAAGCATTATTCCTAAATAATTTTCTAAATACAAAGCTTCTTAAATCAATGGGATGCCTTTAAAAATGTATTTAAAAATGATTTTATTTCCATAGCAGTTAAAACTAATTTGGATAGATGCTTTCACAGAACAAGAGAATATATATATTAAGAAAATAAAATCCAGCAACAGAAAAGTTAAGTGACTGCTTCAGGGTTATGGTACTCATCAAGGCTTTCAAAATTTAATAACAGCAAGTTTTCACTGCATGTTCAGCTGTAGTTTTGACAAGTTAAGATTCTGTAAACTAGACCGTGACTGGTTGTGGTGGAGTGAAATCTGAAGATAGTGTTTTGAAAATAACATTTATCCACCATGGAAAAGGGGGTAAAAGGTCATACTCCTCCTAGTAGAGCCATAAATAAGAGGAGATAAGGATATAAAAGATGCTGAAAACATGCACTTCTCGGGACAACAACATACTCTGTTTATTGTCCTAGTCTTGCAAATGTAATCTCCAAGGACTCAGTCATGTGCCACTGACTCATAGGATGCTGAAGTTGGTGAAAATTAAGATGGGATTAATATTTCCCTCCCTCGCTTCTAATCTTGTTCTTTATTTTTCCTGTTTTCATTCCTTAATCAAAAGTAGAAAGCTAGATTGATGACTGTGAAGTTCTAGGAACTAAACTCTAGGCCATACGTTCACGATAAAAATCCAGTTCTATGCTATTTCCATGTGCTCACTTCACTCAGCTAGCTTCTAGACAGATATTCATTACTATTTCTTAATATGCATTTTTATAATTTACCTAGCACTACCCTGCAACCGTTTAAACACTGCATTACTGCAATAATGTTCTTCTGCTCCTCATAATATTTACAAATGATAGTTTATTGCAGAGGTAAACAGCCAATGTTTATGCTGTTTGCAGGCTCAATTAATACCCTGAAGTACTTGTGATTATTGTACAGTATGTGTATGTTTCACCACCCAGAATTTATTGACTGGAGCCATATAAATTGGCTTAAAAAATAAAAAAAATGATATGACTATCATTCCCCATTGCATTTCAAACTTTCACAGTTAGGGTGGACTCTTTGTCCACAAACTTCAAACAAGATTTCCACAATATCTTTCATGGGGAAACAACTACACTCTGTATTCTTACCCTCGTAGGTCATTAAAAGATCTCAGTCCTTACGATACACACCTACACTCATGTATATAGCCCCTTCAGGGCTTAGGGGCGGGGTACCTTTGTGACCGCCTGCTGCCACCATATGCCTCCCAGCACCCAATTAGATCTCACAGGGAGGGCCTGCTTCGAGTGCCGTCGGGCAGGCAATGTCGACTGGCAGGGCCGCGGTCGAGGGCCTTCTCTGTGGCTGCTCCGAAGTTATGGAACTCGCTCCCCGCGGAGATCAGAACCATCTCCAGCTTGCCGATTTCCCGCAAGGCACTGAAGACCTGGCTTTGCCGGCAAGCGTGGCCTTGACCATCGTGTCTCCTTCTCCTTCTTTCTCCCCCCTCGTGTATGACTGAGTGAACGGATGAGTTTTGTGTTTTTATTATATAGGAAACTGTGTTTTATTGTATGTTTTTGCCACCTCGAGTTCCCCCGAAAGGGGTGAAGAGAGGCGGGATATAAATCTAATAAATAAATAAATAAATATGTATTTGTTTTAATGCACTAACACAAACAAGATCTTGTGCATACTACAAGCTCCACCTTGTGAGACTTTCCACTACTTTCGAATGCCTACCTCTGTTTTTCACTGAAAATGTTTTGGTTAATGCTTTGTTACCTTGTTGATTACTGCAAGTCATTTAGAGTGCCCATATGTTTTGTGTTAGAGAGGATAGTTTACTGTTTGAAAGACAGACATAAGCTAAATATACTGTAGATTTTGGAAGCCCTTGGAAGAGGTGTGAAGATTAGGCTCTTCAGAAAAGTACTTTGGGACAGTGACGATTGACCTATCCCCATTAGGCTCCATTAGGGAATACTGTTTTGATTGTGATTCTATTTTAATGTATTTGTTGCTTCATTGCTATTTGGAACTGAACAGGAAACAATCCATAATAAGTAAGTGAGTGCAATGAGTATAAAACATGACCTTGATAAAGAGAGGGAAGATCTGTTACTAAGGCAACAAACAGATAAATGTGGCTTAAACCCATACAAAGAAACTGATTTAGACAGGTACCTTTAATTATTAAGAAGACAAAAGAGGGGAAGCACATGCAACTTGCCAGATTCTATTAATATAACCATTCTAATGAGACTAGTTTTATCTATCTTATTTCTTGGTTGTGTCTACCTTGTAGGTCTGACTAACTAAATACAATAAACATCTTCTTTCTATAATTTACATAGTTATTTTTGTACTCTGTAAACTATCCACCATGAAAATGAAAGAATAAAAAGAAAGAAGAGGTCAACACGATTTGTGACATGAAATGCTCCTACTTCTTTTTCCCTATCAGTTCTCATTCAATTTGATGAAAATAATACTGTCTTCAAAGTTTCTTTTCAAGAAGGTAATTTTGCTGAACTTCTCATAAGTAGACTGTCATGATCATTAGTTAATTTAATGACAAGGTGGATAAAGGGTACGGGTAAATAAAGCCTGAAACTCACTGACTTCACACATGGCATGATCAATCACAAGGGAAAACATAATTGAATATTTAAAATAGCAATATTATTGTCACCTTTAAAGGGAAGCTCTGTCCTTGAAACTACTGAATAATTTCTCCATTCCTTGGAAAATTTCAGAGAATCATCCACGTAATTTCTTCTCCCACATATGCATAAATTTCCACATATGCAACCAACCTTGACCGGGGAAAAGAGGTGGGGTATAAATCTAATAAAATAAAATAAATTCCACCTCCAAGTAGCCCTCAATTTATGATCATTCATTTAACAATGGTTCAAACCTACAATTGCCTCAAAATTTTATAACCTCTACTTGCATTTAACCACACCGTTGCACCATCCTCACAATCTCATGATGGCAAACTTGAGTGCTTGGCAACTGGCTCATGTTTATGAGCGTCCTGTAGTCTCGTGACTGCAGTTCCAAACCTCCTTTGGCAGTCTCCAGCAAAACAAAAAAACAAAAACAAAAAAACAAAAACAAACAAACAATCATTGCGGAAGCTGGATTCATGTAATGACTTGGTAATTTGCTTAAGCACTGCTGGCTGTAAAAATTGTTGTAAAGTCAGGTCTGACTTAACTTATAACCATAGTGTCTTACAATGGAAATTCCAGTCCCAATTGTGGTTGTAAGTCAGGGGCTACATGTAATACAAAAGTCAAAATTCCCTTTATGGTCTACTCTACTAAAGCATGGAAAGACCATAGCAGAAATGCAGGCTTACCCAGTAAATGATCTACAATGAGATAGCAATGTGTCACGCTCTTGCTACTCTATAAACAAATGCAAATTGAAGAGGAAACTTGAAAGACTGCAAGACATATCTGTGGCTTGCTTCTAAGCCTATTTGATGTGATTTGGTAATATTTATTTTTATTTTATTTATTTTAATATAATTTATAGGCCACCCAATTCCCCAGGGGCTCTGGGTGGCTCACAACAATAAAAACAATGTAAAAATAATTCATCTTATATTAAAACCAATTAAAATCCTTAAAACCTTCTTCAGGGTGTTAACCCATCCCAACCTTCTGGAAGAGTCATGTTTTGAAGGCTCAACAGAAGGTTAACAGGTCAAGGATGATCCGGATCCCAGAAGTTCATTTGAGAGGGCTGGGCACCCACAGAGAAGGCACTCCTCCGTGGGACCAGTTGACATTATTTGGCCAATGGTGGCCGACTCTGTGGGCCCTCACAGGGTTCTGAGAAGCGAACAGTGGCAGGAGACAATCTCATATGTAACCCAATCCTATGCTATGTAGGGCTTCAAAGGTCATAACCAGCACCTTGAATTGCACCCGGAAGCTAACTGGAAGCCAGTACAGCTCGTGCAAGAGTGATGTGGTATGAGTGTAACAAGGCATACCCATAACTGCTTGTGTGGCCACATTTTGGAACAGGTGAAGCTTCCAAACGCTTTTCAAGGGCAGCCCCATGTAGAGCGCATTGCAGTAATATAATCGGGAGGTGATGAGGGCATGAGTGACGGTGAGCACTGTATCTTGGTCCAGAAAGGGACACAACTGGTGCACCAGGTGAACCTGGGCAAAGGTCCCTCTGGCCATAGCCGCTAAATATTTCACCTACAAAACTCTCCTTAGTCAAGAGATGATCCTTTGTGAATATGTTTGTATGATTCCTTTCTTAGTTTAAATGTACAACTACAGAAACAAATATTTTGTAAATGTGGGTGATTTAAACTTGTGGTTTCCACACAAGGTTACACAATCATAGGTTAAACTATGACACATTGTGAATAAATCATTATTATGCCAACACAGTGGGAGGTTTATTTGCCAAACACTGTTAGGGTTGGCTAAGGCAATATTATCCAATGATATTAGAGCCAATGTTTAGCTTTTGTTAAAACAAACTATTTCCAAAATGTAAGGGCACTGAGAATATGCACCAAAAAGTGTGTGCGCGCACACACACACTGATTTGTGCATGATATTAAGAGATTACATTACCACTGGCAAATGAAATACCCTGGACAAACATGAAATATGACATTTGTTAAATTTATACTGGCTAGGCTGAATGAAAATTGCGGGGAAGGGAAGAAGATATTAATATGACTGGAGGAAAAGCAGAAATAGGATGGGGTTTTAAATAAACATTGGGGAATACCTATAAAATGGCAATCAAAAATCAAATAATCATGAATAAAAGAGGGAAAAGCTACGAAAATGAAAAGACAGCTGAAAAAAGCCAATACAGAACTGAATCCTGAAGCTTCAAAGATTCAATTTATTTCATATGTAGTCATTGATTAAATAACTGTAATATAATATAATAGCTGCTATATTATATAATTAAATATTACCATTGGTGAGATTTAGCAGAAGCCAACTATTCTAGTAAAAACTTGGAGACTACTATAGTAGTCCAGTTTAAGAAATACAAAATCTACTGCAGGATTTGCATAGCCCCTGCAGAATCATTTCAAGTAATCCATTGAAAACTAGCAAGGTTTATTTCTAAGTAACAGGATTCTACTATTAGGAATCTATTATGTTGGTACATGGACTATTTGACTATACATTAATAAACGTTTCATTCAGTCATATTAAGTTATGAACATAAACACCAGCAGAAATTTTGAGATCTTTTCTGAAGCGTTTTCCCCCCACCATTTTCACAGCTGATGGCTTCTTGGGACAAGTCCTCCTTACTAGAGGAATTAAAGTGATTTTACCTGCTTTCTAAAGATCGTTATACATTGTTAGTCAAAGATAGTTTTTATATCATTGTCAAGAATCTCTGAATTTAGCATTTTTGTAATTTGCTGTCTAATAGGTAATCTCCTGTCAATGAATCACTTTTCTGTCATAGTTTTTAACCATGTCTATTTTATTTTGGCTTTTTTATTTATTTTCATTACGTATTATCATATTATAAATCTTCTGTATAACAAAAGGTGCAACAAAATCAATCCATCAAGCTGTTAATAGTATTAAAATGTTCATTTCTATGCTAATATATCTAATTAAAATACATAATGACAGCTGTTTATTTGGAGTGACAGTTGTTTATTTGGGTTTACTTGTGATGACTGCTGAATCTGAAACTAGCCTAGATGCAACAGGGGAAAGTCAGGGTGTTTGATCGTGTACTTCTGTATTGATATACTCAATGGATTCATAAATCATATAAATATATTTTATTTAAATAAATATATGAGATTAGCTTTCACTTCAATGTCCAATTTCACATGTGATATACCATTAATTCTGAACATACTATGTTCTGATAGTAGAAACTATATGTAGCTCAGGGTTGAACTGTACTGTCCGTGGTGCTTTGAGCTTGGTTGGTTGTTTGCAGACATTTCATTGCTTAACTAAGTAACAACATAAGTGCTAGCACATAGGGGTTTGTTCCCTTTTTATATACATTAGCTTGCCCTGCCAGAGATGGGAATGTGGTTTTCTCCTTGGTACTTCCTTGATTAGCATATTGTTTTCTGCTTGATTGTTTGCCAGGTTTAGCCAGGTGTTGACTGATGGAGAGAATGTGTTTTGGTTCTCTTTTTTATTGTCTCTTTTAATGGTGTCTAAATGTAGTTTAACTGTATTTGTCTATTGATGATTGATTTGTCTAAATGTCAAGCTACCAAGAATTCCCTAGAATCTTTGCATTTAGTCTAGGATGCTCACGGTTTTTTAGTTGAAATTATGCTTGAGTCTCTCCATGTGTTGTGAGATTAAGGGGTTTTCATTGTGTCTTCTGACCATTGATATGGATGGGCTCTGCCAGTCTTCTGCCCATTTGTCCTACCTAGTGGCTGTTACAGTCCTTACACTGTATGAAAAATAAAGTGTTAATTCACAAGAAGGTAAGGCACAGAAAAAGTTACATTCTGTTTCCTTTGGTTTTGTATCTGTTTTGAACTTTAAAAATATGCCTAGCAATAGTTTTATTTTTCTGCAAAAGGGGATTTTGTTTTTCTATTTCATTTCAGGGTGTTTGACAATTTCTTACATATTTCTTTTATATAGCTGAACTAACTTTGTGGTTGCAGGTGAAAAAAATGCTTGTGTTGTTATGGCATTGCTGTTTTCAGATCTATATATTTCCAAGTCTTCCTGGCTGCCCACACTTCCCGCTTTGAAAGAGCATCATGAGAAGATTTCCTGAGGGTCGTTGGTGCTCTCTGAGCTTGGTTGTTTTCTTGTAGACATTTTGTTACTCAAATTAACACTGATGATGTTACCCATTTCAACCCTAAGCTACAAATTTTCTTCTTTATTGGTACTTTATGTAACTGTTAATTAATTGACAACTGTCAAGGAAGGTGCAGAATGCTAGTGAGATGACTATACAATATAGAATTCAACACAGAGATGTACTTGTTGGCCATCTTGTAATTATTGTAAATAAGTCCACAAACACCACAATCCACTGAAATTGCCTTCTCGTTTGCAAGGAAATTTGAAAGCAAAATCTCTTTTGCTAAACTGAATTAGACCCGAAGCAAACGAAACCAGACATATTGTGCATGACACTATTAAAAACAGACCTAGCTGAACTACCTTATATGTAAACAAGATATGAACAACAACCATACCAATACAATCCCACCTAGATTTATGAATAACAGACAAATTCTGTGTTTTCATTTTTTTTCCCTCTCTCATAGTTTCTGAGGGGGAAAAATTACACTGTGCCAAGATTTTTCTTAGCCAAAGCTTTCCAACTGCAACCCTCAGAGCAATAAATTATTGTTATGTTAGGGAACTTTTGTAGCCATGATTGGAGAGACTGAAGAAATCCTAGAGAGGGAAATTCTCTCCATCAGCTTTGTGGGCAGAAAATAAACAGACTTGAACCCACTGGACTCCAACCTGGCTTGTGACCTTATAATTTATTATCAGAGAACTAGATATTAAAGGATTGCAAAAGCATTTTGGAATCACTTTTTCTTCTTTTGAGGGCAATAGTTGTGTTTTCATTCGGTAAAAAAAATGCAAAAATCGGTCCTGACATGTTGCTGTCGTTCCACCTTAAGTATGTTTTTGCCATAATAATTTTGTGACGGGCTCTTCTAAATGTTCCTGCTAAGGCACAGATAAGCATATTTCTCAGAGAGGCTGTTTAATCCACACCCATCTCTCCTTTTGGATTTTAAAGTGGACAAGACCACATTTGGTTGCCAAGGCAGGCAAAGAAAAGGTCAAGAAACTCCTCAGCTGCAAGTTAGTTTGTCAAACCCTCTTTAAGGCAACATGACTTTATATGTTAATGTGAGTGCTTGACTGTGTGTCAATAGCTCCTATTGTGAGCATTTGTAACCCAAGATTTATAGTAAAGCTTGCAACATTTTTCCCCAGGCATAATGAGCACTTATTTACCATTCCAGGTCTATAAGCAAAAGCCCTGACAAGTAATTATTGATACATTGTGTGGAAATAAAAGTGGTGGGCGAGTTGCTGTTTTTCCAAATGCCAAAGCGTGGGCAGGAGGGAGGGTGGGCTGTGTCATAAGAGTGACAATCTTGGTGCCCAACATTGTCAAAGGCAATGGGGAATTGCACTGTTTTGTGTGACTGACTATATTTGTGCTCCCTGTCACCAGGGTATGACATGCCAAAACAGAAGAAGTGCTCCTTTTCTCATGCTAATGCCTTGTAATGACAGCTTTTGGATCCCTGGGTTGTGTTAACACTCAACAAGTCAAGGTGTGACAGGTATTAGAACCACTATGTCTCTACAATCCTAGCCAAGTGTTCCACATGTTGCCAGGGAAGCTCAAGAGTAACAGAAAATTCTTACAAATCTATGTTCATATCAGGAAACTGATTAGACTGAATTTGAAAAATCATAGTGCCCTGTTGAGGTTAAGCTATACTGAGTTGGCTAAAAAAGTACAGGATAATGTCCAGAGCCAGGGTAGTACATCTGGATTAATTAAAGAGAACAAGTAAGATAAGACCTACAAACAAAGTCAATATAGAATCATAAAATATAGGAGTTAAAGTGGACCCTTGAGATTATATAGACTAATAGCTTGCCTACTGCTGAATCCACTATTACAATGTTCTTGACAGATAGTCATCCAGATGATTAAACTTAAAACCAATTTTTAAGTTTAAACATACCTATAAGCATACTCGGAGAATCTACCATCTCCCAAAGCAATCTCTTCCTTTGTTAAATATTGGGGTTTGAGGAAGGAATGTCAAAAATTATTGTTGACTCCTGCAGTTTCTTTGGGTAGGTTTTGGAAGTGGTTTGCCATTGCCTTCTTCCCTGGGCCAAGAAAAAGAATTATTATTATTATTATTATTATTATTATTATTATTATTATTATTAAAATTTGTATGCCACCCCACTCCTGTAGGACTCCAGGCGGCTAGCCCAAGTTCATTCAGCAGTGGGACTAGAATTCCCACTTTCTAACCTGATGTGTTCCTATCTTGATGTTCATCTGCGTGTCTCACAAATAAAGTTTACCATTAGCAACATTTTCCTGATGTATTATCTGCCACATGTCAGATTTATTTCTCAAGAAGTGAGTCTTACTTCTGAAGAATTTTACTCACAAGGAGTTCTGATTGTTTACATAGAGCAGCGGTGGCAAACCTTTTTTTTGCCTGCGTGCCAGAAGTCTGGGTGCATGCGTGCAGGCACATGCCCCTGCACCCTCCATTCATGTGCACATGCATGCGCAGCCCTTCCACCACCCTGCGCGCTCTCTTGCCCTTGTTCCAAAGCATAGCTGATTGTCGGATCAGCTGTGTTTCAGATTTGGAGATGCATGTGCATGAGCATGGGGTGGGGGTGGTGTCATGTGCGCCTGCCCGGGCAGTGGGGAGGGTGGGGGGGTCACATGCACTTACGCACATGACCCCCCCACCCGCCCCACATGCATGCATACGCATCATCTTT
>JANHGC010001494.1:34944-47883 GCA_027560395.1 Boaedon fuliginosus | reverse complement strand
TGTAACTGTTGCCGCCTCGAGTTCCCCTTTGGGGTGAAGAGAGGCGGGGTATAAATCTAATAAAATAAATAAATAAAAATCTGCAGAGCCAGAACACAGAGCAGCTGGGCTTGAAAAAAAGGTATGAGAGACCACCAGGGATGAATGGGCGGTCCACTTAAATGGCAGTGCGCGTGCCCAGAAGGAAGGCTCTTCCGACACACGTGCCTTTGGTTCGCGATCGCTGACATAGACAATGTAATCTGACCATCACTTATGTTTATATATTCTACTAAGGTGAGCAATTAAACAGTAATTCAGTAGGCTCTACTAGTAAGTGAAATTATTATAATGTTACCAGAAAGATGTATCCATGAAGATTCCAGCATTACATAAGATTAGTCAGAAAGCAAAGTAAGAACTTTATCTTATCCTTGTATATCAACATAAAATTAATAGGAAAATCTTAATTCACCCAAAATCAATTAGGTCACCTAGTTATAAAACTGAAAAAATGACACATTAAATCATAAACCCATATCTTTCAAATAAAAGAGAGAATTAAATAAATCTGTAATGTCCAAAGAGCTATTCTCTGTATAAAAACTGAATTTCAGCCATTAAACTTAAAGAAACAAGGGACAACCATGAATTTTCAGTTTCTATTTGTATATTTGATTATTGTAGAGGGTTTATTTTTTTAGAAACAAAAAAATGTGCATGTTTTAAAAATGCAACTTTCAGTCTCAAAAGATTATGATCTTGATGTCATTTTTCCCTGATCTGCCATACATTGTTTTCTTCATAAATATTCACATCTCTAAATATGGGAATTCTCAAACTGATCATGTTATAAGTTCTTGTATTGTGATAATGCTTAAAAAAATATTTTAGCTTGGTAAACCTAACAGGTTTCTACAGCAAGCCAGTTTCCAATCAGATTGTTTTTAAGGCCATAGCAGATGTTCTGCTAAAACATCCCATTAGTAATTCTGGTAGTTTTTGCAAGTGCTATTATTGGCATAAAGAGTGTATTTGAAAGAATTTTTTTAAAGATAATTTTAATGCTGGAAGTGTAAAAAATTGAGAGCTCATTGATCCATAGAATATGGTCATGTGATAATTTTTTGTACAAGCTAATTTGTATATAATATACAATATACATACAGTATATGCAGCTTTATGGGGAAATTTTAATAAAATATTACATATAAAAGCTTTGGAATATGATTATTTATCAGTAATTATGGTTGCATTGAACATTGGGGGCTAAAAGATGTATTAAGAAATTGAAAAAGTGATATTATTTTTAGATGTAAAATTATTGGAAATGTGTGATCTATCCTGGAAAAGACTGAAAATATCTTTTATTAATCAAAGAATGCAGCCATATGTGTTAGTATAGCACTGATTTTGTGATACCTTGCAATAACATATTGTATTTATATTATAGTAGTGAATTCATTAGTAAACTAGTGATTATTTGTAAATATAAATTATACCATTTTTCTTCTCCTTAGTTTATCTTTACAATTTGTACTTTTAATCTTTGAAAAAAATATTTTTGCACTGTTATTGGCATGTATACATATTCACTTTGCTTCACCATTTGCTTGAAAATATGATACTCCTATTGTATGACATCTGGAATGTAACAAGAACAATGTATTACACAATATCTTAATATGACAAGAATAAACCTACAACTACTGAAAATAGCCAACCTCTCAACCCTTCCTAAACTAAACTATATTACATTACTACATGAATATCCCTTTTTGGGTACACCTGCTTACTGCATTTTTGGAGTATAAGACCCACCTTTCCCCCACTAAAAGAGGCTGAAAATTAGGGTGTGTCTTATACTTTGAATGTAGTCCTGCCCACCCCCATTTTCACCCTCAGCTTGCACCTGTCACAAGCTGCAGAGCTCATTGCATCCTCCATGCCTGTTTCTCCTGTTTTCAGCAAGGGATCTGCCTCCGCACAACAGCTGATTGGGGATATCAGATGCTCTTGCTGAATCAACCTGTGCTGAAACTGAAACTGGTTTCAGCAAAGGGGAAATAAATCTGAGGCAGATATTTTTCCCCTGTATCTCCAGTGCTGAATCCAGTTTCAGTTTCAGCACAGGCTGATTCAGCATGAGCAGTCCCAATCAGCTGTTGTGACCTGTTGGAGAGGAAAACAAGGAAGGGAGGGATCTGCCTCTGCCTCCCAGATTTTTTTCCTCGTTGTCTCCTGTTCTGAAGCCTGTTTCAGTTTTAGTTTCAGCCTAATTTAGCACAGAAGACAATTGCTAGGAGGCAGATGCAGATTCCCACACCTTGTTTTCCTCCCCCAAAACTGGGTGCATCTTATACTTCGGAGTGTCTTATGCTCAAAAAAATATGGTAATTTGAGAAAATGGTAGGAAAAATATTTGGAACAGTATAAAAACTCATTTTCTCCCCCAATTAATTTGCATTCTTAATAAGAAACATATTCAGAGCTGTTCAAAGGCCAGAAAGACCAATTAGACATGAAGAAATTTTATTTATGTGAGCACTAGGAGTAAAAAATGATTTAATAATATTATTATTATAAAAATAACAATATTATTTATTTAATAATAAATAAAAATTAATTGAATGGTGTGGTGGCCTAGAGATGGAGCTCTCACCTCACAACCAGGAGGCTGTGAGTTCGATTCTAGATAGAGACAGATATTTCTCTCTCTGGGCGCACTGAGAATATATCTGCTGAATAAAACTCCACATTGGCAACAGGAAGAGCATCTGTCCAGTAAACACTCAGTTTCATTCAGTTGCCCAGACTCCACCCCACAAGGGATTTGGGGGTCATTAAAAGAGGGTGATGAATAAATAAAAAATAATTATATATACACGCATATACAATAAATGAGAAAGCAAATCGTGGCATTTTAGCTAAAATAATGGAACTAAGCAAAATATTCTCAAGTTATTTCCAATGTGTTTTAAGTATGCACACTGAAACATTTCATGTACACATTTTATTTTACATTTCCCAGTACAAGATTTTAACATTTACAGACTTGCTGCGGGGAAGGAGTTGCATATTATAATCAGCAAATTTGCTAGAATAACATTTTATTTATTTTATTTATTTATTAAATTTATACCCTGCCTCTCTTCCCCGGTCAAGGGGAACTCAAGGCGGCTTACAACAATATAAAATACAACAATATACAATGTAAAAAATATCTAACCAACAATCATACATCCAATGTGGGGGTACATCATTTCCATGCCATCCGACAAAGCATTATTTTGCATTATGGTAAAAATATTCTAGAAGAAAGACTCAATTCTGAGGATACTGAAACTCTGCTTATCTTCCATTATTACTAGTTTGCATCCTAACCTTTAGGCATCTTCAGTGTACAAAGAATGAACTCTTTTAAAAAGCAATCCACTAGCCTTGCAAACGGTTATTGGCAGAATAATACTGAAGAAATGTGCAACTGCTTGTGTTTTGTTTGGCTTGCCTAGTTTAAGAGTATTATGTTAATCTCAAAGAAAAACTATTCATATTGTGTTTTCCATAGAGGGTGAAACAAGGCTAGAAGAGATTTCCAGGCCTCTTATAGTAGCAATAGTTTCTTTTTCTGAGGTTGAGAATTCAAACTGTGTTTGGAAAAGCTTATATGTCCAGATATTTAGCTCAATCTTTAAGCAAGCAAACCAAATTTCAGATTTCAACAAGGGTAACTTAATAATCTTGCCAAAAGTATTTTTCCATGATTTATGGAACTTTCAGCCTCAGTCTAGCAAAACCAGGAAATTAGTAACTGTATTCTCTTATTTATAGTTTTTTATTTTGAATATAATATTTTTTTTCAAATCCCTATCTGAAAATATTTGGTTCATACTGAAGACAGGGTTTCCCTTCCCCAAGTTATCCAAATCTTTCCTGTAATATGAAATATCTTTGAAATGTTTTTCTTCCAAAAACCTGTTGTCAAAATAATCAAATCATACAAGACATTCCTGACCTTAATGAACAAATGAAAAAAGAGAATCATTAATAAGAAAACATGAACAAAAATTATGAGGAATCTTTACAGCCTAAAATGTTCACTGTTCTAGTCTTAGAGAGAAATGAGCATAGAATCTACAATAAGAGTTGAAGGGAGCTTGGACATTTTCTAGACCAAGCCTCTGCTAGATCAGGAGACCCTATACCATTTCAGATAAGTAGCTGTCTACTCTCTTCAACATCTGACAACATCTAAAGGCAAGATGTTCCACTTGTTAATTGTTCTCACTCTTAGGAAGTTTCTCCTTAGTTCTAGGTTGTTTCTCTCCTTGATTAGTTGCATTAGATCCATTACCTTCTGGTGCTTTGGAAAATAGGTTGATCACCTCATTTTTGTAGTAGCTCCTCAAACATTGCAATACTGCTGTCATGTCTCCCCTAGTTGTTCTTTTCACTAAACCAGACATACCCAATTCATCCAACCATTCTTCATACATTTTAGCCTCTAACCCCCTAATCATCCTTATTGCTCTTAGTGTATTTTTTTTTAAATTGTGGTGACCAAAAATTGGATGTAGTTATTCAAGTATGGTCTAACTAAGAGGTATTAATATTTTTTTTGAGATTTTGATTGTATCCCTCTATTAATGCAGCATTGGATTGCATTGGAGTTTTTAGCTGCTGACATACATTGTTGGTCATATTTAAATGATTGTCCACTAGAACTCCAAAATCCTGCTCACAGTTACTTACAGTATATGTTTAATTTCTTTTAATTTTAAAATCACTTCCAATAACACTGATATAAGTGAGCAGAGGCTTTCAGTGAGCTCTAGTTCATGTTTGGTAGAACCCAGCCCTATGGAAAATCAGGTACCTCATTTGGCATTACCTAGTGAGAAAAAGGCGCTCGGGAGTACTCAAATAAACTATTTTAACCACAAATCAAATCTTGTCTTCTACGATGACAAGAAAATTCTTAAGAACTTTTAAGAAACTATTTGATACATAGGATCCCTTAGGCCAGAGGTCTGGTCCGTGAGAAAATTGGAGTGGTCCATGGCACACCTGGGTGGAGGACCACTCAAAGAGCTGTTTGGACCCGCTTCCCATAGGAAAAAAACCCACAGGGAGCCACAAAATCCTTCTCTCCCTCTCTCGCTCTGTGTGTGTGTGTGTATGTGTGTGTGTGTTTATATCTCATGCACGCATGCTCTCTCTCTCTCTGTCTGTCTCTTTGTCTCTCTCTCTCTCTCTCTCTGTCTCTGTCTCTTTGTCTCTCTCTCTCTCTCTCTCTATAAGCCAAGACCGGGCTTGTGGGGTGGGCATGGGCAGGCAGGCAGCTGGCCATGGGTGGGCAGGTGTGGGTGGTGAGCTCCTTTCTCAAGTGAGCAGCTTGCACCTTTGCTGTGCTTTAGCCAAGTCCTGCTGCTTGCATGAGAAAACTCTCCCAGTCTATTGCATGAGTACAATGAAAAGTTAATAGACAACTAGATGAAAGAAAACACATTTTAGGGATTGAAGATAGGATTGAGAGGTCCATCTTACTGATCCTATAAACAACTGGGTATATGAGGGCATTAAGAGCTTTAGTTTCTTCAAGTGACAGCCAATATCTCATCTGTCCTCAGCAAATTCCCTAGACTAATTATATATTCAGAATCTGTTCATATTATGTGTTTTAAATATTGTTTGCATGATATGTAAAATGGGCCCCACAGCTTTTTTTTGAAGAGGGAGCACATTTAATGTTCCTTTAAAACTCTCAAATTACTATTTTTGTATTACTTTTGATAAATATCCAATAAACCAAATCATGGTGATGAAAAAATGATGTGTCCTTGTAGATTAGAGAAAGAGATAATATTGATACCAAAATTGCTGAAAACTAAAACAGAAATAATATCAGTACTTTTTATACGCTATTAAAAATGTAGGATTCTGTAAGCCTTCAACAAGTAATCATTGGTCTTGATATAGATCAGCTTTCAAGAGTCCTGATTTGCTTTCACAGATAGCCCTGTTATTAGGTATTCATTGTATATTTCCAATAAGCAGGGAGTTAGACTAGAAGATCTCCAAAGTGTCTTCTAACTCTGTTATTCTGTTATTTTGTTAGTTTATATCATAAAAGTTCATCTCCAAACAAAAAACAAACTAAGGATCTTTGCCAACTGATCGCCAGTCATTATCTGACTTAAGCTTTGAAAATATCTGAAATATTCCAACAGAATACAATCTATCTGATCCAAACTTCCACTGTATTCACTAATTTGATGAGATTACAACACAACTGAAAAATGAGTAAGAAGGTCTGACAAGGGTAACCTTATAAAGGTTGGTATCATCACATTGCTCAGGCAGCTGCCATACTATCAGTGCCATTGCTGATGATAAAAAAAAAAATTACTGCCTGCTCCCATCTCTCTCAAACCTTTCCAATGTGTGTTGCCAGACTGTGATTCCCATTTTGCTGAAAGCCTTTTGGAACTTCTCAGCCCAGGTTTCCCTTTCACACAATCCAGTTAAAATAAGGCCACTGATTGATGGGAAAGATCCCAGAACTGGCAGACATGAAATACACAAACACAAGCTGAAGGACGTCTTGCTTGTAATGTCCCTACACTAGGACAAATGCTTGGAGTCTATTGTTGAAGAAGATTGCTTTTTATCAAGCTGACAGGGTGCAGCTGCTTGCTTGCTTGCTTGGAAGCTGTTCCATTTCCTCTTGGACACGGACTCCCTGAGGGGTTTCTGCATGCTGATCTGACATCGATAGCTGTGCAGACTTCAGGCCAAGTAACATGCTTTCCAATTAATGGAGGGGATTTTTTTTTCACATAATTATGACAAATGTGTCTATCTATTGTCAGTGACATCAATGTAGCTGGAGCAGTAAGAACCAGTCCAGCAGGAGACTGTCATTGTTAGCTGGAATGATGTATGAGAATGACTTCTGGGTAGTAGCTAGCTATATTGCAAGCGCAGTAGGGATAGGGCTATTGCAGAGCCTAGGGAAGGGTAGAATGAGTGAGCCTTTTCATATTTGAAGACCTGCCATCTAGAGAAAAAGCAGAATCTGTCAGAGGTTTGGTGAACAGGAGATGCATTTAGTATTCCTCTATAATAAAGTAAGTCAATATTTTACAGTAATATTCAGTAGGTAATTTTTCATCATGTATTATAGTAATACGCAATGAATTCTTGTAGGAAACATCATATATTCATTAAGGAACAGCAATCAAACCATTCTTCAAAATAGGAAGGCATCAAATGATGTTATTCTTTTTATTGTGCCCAAATATATTTTCTTGGGTAGCTTCATAGACTAGAACCAAGCCCATTAAGTTCTCAGTTTGTTAGGAAAAAAAAGGGTATCTTACATTATTGACTACCTGTACATTGCTATTGAAGAATAAATGTGGGATCTTTTGTATGAAATGTCTGCATTAAACAATATCTGTATTTAGTGGATATCACGTTTATTTTTTAATCTCTCATTTTTTTTTCTTATTTCTTTTCCTGCCTTCTCCATTTCCTCATGTTGTCTCTCATCTTTCAAGTGTTGCTTTGTTGCCATATTTTTAAATAAATAATGCATATGTGTTAGAGAATTGTAGTGTACTTTAGAAAGACTGTGCAGGAAAGTGTTAGATGAAGAAAAAAAACACTTCTAAAAGATGCACAATAACAAAATATATGCACATATGGGAAAATGTCAATATCCGAAAAAATTAAAAGTACACAAATTTCTTATGAGTGTTTAATACAAAAATGCAATATTGTGAGGAATTGAAATAAAAAGAAGCTGAAAATTGGAGAAGAGATAAACTGTACCAAGCTATCAAAACCTCTGGATTTCCACCCAACATAGTAAGAATGTCTGCCTGACATGATGCTGAAGTTTTGCTCTTTTCATGGGATTAAGACAATACCGAGCTAGTCAAGGGTTAAGAGCATCAAAGTTCATACTCCTCTTTATGAGGGCAAAACCGCTACAAAGCAAAGAAGCATCAGAGAAAACAAAGGTTTCAAGGTGTCAGTGGAGTAATAAAGAAATAGCAACCAAATGAAGGGGGATCAAAGATACCAAGCCAACTGTTCAGGTAAAGCTCAGGAGCATAAGGACATGCTTTGCTCAGCAGCACAGACTCACTCTGGGAAAAAAGTTCTCTTTGATGGTTATACAAAAAACAATAGCCGAACTCAGATGAGAGACATTCTACCCTTGCAAAGCCACTTCCTTGGGAGACCTCTGAGAGCTACAGAACCACTGGGAAACTTTCACATTTTAAGCCAAATTTCTTTGCTTTCTGCCTTTGGAGAAATTCTCTTTGCAGCTGTTTGGCTGAACATGATCACTCCTGCCCTTCTTTGGCTGCTCTGTTTTGAGAGGCAAAAGAAATAGGCTGGGCTAACATTCCAGAACTACAAGGATTTAAGAATAATGGTCTCTTTGGGATTGGAGGATGCAACACCCCCATTTAGCAGAATCTTGCCCTCTGTTTAATAAATACAGTAATCCAAAGGGAGGGTGGAGGCTCTAATACGTATGCAATAAATTTACAACTTTAACAACTTTTTAAAGTCTCCAGTATATCACAGTTAGGTTTGGAAAAAATACTTGTATGATTTGCCTTTTAATAAGAATTTACCTGTCAAACTTTCTAAATGTCCTGCATCCTGAAATGCAATCCAAGCTGTTCACAGGGACATGGGTATATTTTTGTTGCTTTTGTGCCATGTAAGGAAAAGGCCTAAAGGGGGAGAAGAACAATAAAGGAGAGCAAGTGTAGCTCAGGGTTGAAATGAGAAGTCCTTGGTGCTCTCTGAGCTTGGTTGTTTTCTTACAGAAGTTTCATTACCCAAACTACCATCATCAGTGAACTGGGTAATGAAACATCTGCAAAAAACTTCCTAAAATATATTAGGAGAAGGGGATTTTGTAAATATATATATATATATTAGAAGCAAACTGATTTAAAAATACAGTGGTTAAGGTAATGAATTGGCAGTCAAGAGATCCAAATAGTCTCTCAGCCAAAGAAGCGGTGGATCGGCCATTTTCTTTTAGCCCAAAGTACCTTACAGAGCTGTCATAGGGAGCAAGCAATCCTACGACTGCCACATTGAGCTCCTAGATGAAAAGCAGGATACAAATTTTAACATGCATATAATTAATTTAATTGGAATTGGAATTCACGAAAGTGGTACAAACTTTGTGGAGACCTCAAAATGTGTACCCTGAAGGGAAATATGGCAAGGAAAACTTAAAAATGAAATAATTACCATAGAAATTTCATGAAACTGCATTTGATTGACTTCTTAACTCTGGTCACAATGCATAAATCAAACAAGGCAGACAGCTTTCTGGAACCCAAATCACAGTCATCTCAAGACCAGCATTTTCCTCAGATCTGCATCTAGTATTGGATATATCACCCTTTTCCACCAAATTGTTGACTTACGATGCAAAATTGAGAATCACCCGCTGTTCTACTTTTCATGTATTTCACGGGTGTCATCACTTGACGTTTCGTGGTGTTTTTCCCATTTGCAGTGCTGGGGTGGGTGTGGCCTGCACGTGAAGCATCCGACCCGCGGGCAGCTAGTTTGACACCCCTGATCATCTATTTCATCTATTTCTACTTTTGTTATATACATCAGGGATGGGTTTCTCCCGGTTCACTGGTTACCCGCTTCATGGACGCGCTGACAGATCGGCTGTCAAAAGCGTGCCACACAGGATCGCCAACAGCTGTGCAGCAGATAGCCGCTGAACAGCTGTTGGATCAGAGTATTTGCAGAATACCACGAAGTTTTTGAACGCGATCCCACGCGGCGCACTTTTGACAGCCGATCTGTCAGCACATCCACAAAGCGGGTAACCAGTGAACCGGGAGAAACCCATCCCTGATATACATATATACATAAAAGCGTTAAAGCTAGGGCAAACCTTTGGGATTGTCCATATTATTTATCCACCATATTGTTTTCAGTGGCTCTGCAAATTTCTGTGTTTGCTATAGATATATTGATATAGAATACAGATATTGATACAGAAGTATAAATAATGCACATTACTATTGATATTATATCCTCTGCCCTTCTATTGGGTGTCTTTTAGAAACTGTGGTTTGCTGATATTTAATAAATACTGAACAAACAAATAAATAAATATTATTTTTTGTCAACTGAATTGAGTGGCTTGTTCTGATTGGAATATAGTAATTAATTAGGAGTGAGCTGCATGCAAATTAAACTGGAATTTATCTATAGTAATTTTTCAAGATCCAAGAGGTCTCTTTCACAAATACCTTGGCCTCCTTGTGTTAGACAAGTTCAAGAAGATTCTGCATTTGTGACTTCAGGTAATAGCAATAGCACTTAGACTTATATGCTGCTTTACAGTGCTTTACAGACCACTCTAAGCGATTTACAGAGTCAGCCTATTGCCCCCAACAATCTAACTCCTCATTTTACTCACCTCGGAAGGATGGGAGGATGAGTCAACCTTGAGCCAGTGAGACCCGAACTGCCAAACTGCTGGCAGCCAGTGATCAGCAGAAGTAGCCTGAAGTACTGCATTCTAACCACTGTGCCACCGTAGCTCTAATCCCTGATTTATGACCACAAATGGGACAGGAGTTTCTGTCACCAAGCAGTGAGGTTGTTAACTGAGTGACACCCAATTTTACAACCTTTTTTTTGCTATAGTCCTTAGGCAAATCCAGCTTCCCCCATTGACTTTTCTTGTTAGAAGGCTCCTGGGAAGGTCACAAATCACAATCACATGACCTTGGGATGCTGCAATCATCATAATACATGCTGCCATACATAATACATAATGCATTGTATTAGACAACATGGCAGACAAAAACAGTATGTCAAGCTAATTATCTATATCTATAAAAGAGAAGTGGGGTGGGAATGTGTGTTGTATGTGCTCTATACAATCTTTCAGTCCTGCACCAATCTAGGTCAACCTTGGCAGATAGATAGCTAAGCATAGTAAGATCAGAATTGTCAGGCTCACCAAAAGGTAGGGAGCCCTTTTGCCCCACAAAAAAGAGGACACTCTTCATGAACAAGCAGCAACCCTCTACTGAGTGTGCAGTTTTCCCTCCCACTGCTGAGCATGTGCAGTTTTCCCTCCCTGTACTGAGTATGTGCAGTTTTCAAACTGAGGCTCCATATTCAAACTGAGACTCCCTATTTTCAAATGGCACTCAGAGAAGCCCACCCCACCAAGCAAGGTCACCTGCGATATGTGGCAGGGGTGGTAGGGGCTTCAGAAGGCCTGCAAACTCTGTGCCACAAATATTAAAAAAAAACCCGAATAAGACTGGGGTAATCAGCTAGTATCCAATAAATTTACTGAATAAATATAATATCTTATCACGTGAGTTGAGGATAACACACTTATGAACCAATCCCAATTTCCATTCAGTACATGATAAATAGAATTACACATGAGTATAACCTTTGGTTCATAGATGATTAAGTATTTTGAAAAATAGATTCATTCAGCTTGAATTTAACCTTTTGACTCTGGACCAAGTCTGAAAAGCGATTCATACCTTCTTTGAACTAGAATGTGAAACTGACTAATGGATATAAGTTTAACAGAATGGGTTAATATTAGCATAAACATGTCTGAGGAGAAGATGCTTGCCCAGATTCAGAGAAATAAATGTATAAGTTTTGGAATTAGACTCCTTTACTGATAAAAATAATAAAGGTTCAGTCTATGGATCAACGCTTTTGCCTTGTGAAAAAAATACACTTGAAACAAATTGTTGTATGTAAAAATAACTATCTAACTTTGTTTGTTAACAACACTGATAAAAACTAGTTCTCAGTAAATATTGTAACTAATATGATAAACCTCCTGTCAATAGAGACATACAACAAGCCAAAGGGATCGTCTCACAGTAAAGAAGTGGAATGAAGAAGAGAACAGGAAGTTGGGGTCTTCTGGAGGAAATATAGACCATGGAGTTTCTCAGCTTAGAAGAGCAGAAGGAAAGATCATCAAACCTTGAGAGGTAAGACAATGCACACAGAAATATTCCAACATTTACATTCTTTGTTTTATTATTTTATTACAGAATTAAATGATGCTTTTATGCATAATTGCCTTCTGTGGGAATGATATATGCCCGATATTGGAAAAAAGAGATGCAAGCAAATATGCCAATGGTCCTAAAACCCTCTATGGAAGCCCTCATTCATGTCTTTCCTTCTTGATGTCTAACAGGGAAACAAAACCTAAAAGTAACCACTTTTGCAGACACACTGACTGCCTTTCTGGAGCACCAAAAAGCCCTGAGACACATGTGAAGTCTTCCAGTTTAGCTCATAGGGATTGATTTGCTATCTGGAGTCACAACTTTAGGAGCCTGACTTGAAAGAGAACAATGAGTATAAAAAGAGCAGACTTGATTTGGGATTCATCTGATTTTGAAGGACACTTCTCAATAGAAGTATATACTGTATATATTCAAGTATAAGCCAACCCGAATATAAGCCGGGGTACCTAAATTTACCTACAAAAACTGGAAAAACTTACTAACTCGAATATAAACCAAGGGTGAAATTCCAGAACATTTCAAATCATCCTGTTTCATCTATAGAACATTTATAAAATTGATAGGAAAGAGAAAATTTTATTTTGTTTCTTTAAGGGAAATATAGATGCTTCTGTAAGTTGCCTGCACTGGCACTGACTGATTTATACCAAATCTGTTCATAATTCCATAACACTGTCAAATAAAGTCTGTATTACTATTACTCTTCTCACTCTTCCTAGTTCCTATCTCTTTTCATTTATGACTATGCCATGCTGCTTGTATCTTTACAATTTATATTGTTTTTATTTCCTAGTACTATGACTATTATTTTGATTATTAGTATTTGAGTATTAGATTTGATTGCTTATTAGTATTGCTTATTAGTAAC
>JANHGC010001492.1:184835-202123 GCA_027560395.1 Boaedon fuliginosus | reverse complement strand
CTATCTATGTTGTAAACTGCCCAGAGTCCTTCGGGAATTGGGCGGTATAAAAATGTAATAAATAAATAAATAAATAAATAAAATATGGTCTTCAGAATTGCTGAACTCTAATTATGATAAGAGCAGGAAGTTATTGTGTTTCATTAACCGTATCTAAAGTAAGCTCAATCAAACTTAATTTTTGCCTTTTCTTTAACTGCTCTTTAGAGTTCAGCCCACTTACGCCAAAAGGATAGCAATATCAGTAGCACTTAGACTTATATACCACTTCACAATGCTTTATAGCCCTCTCTAAACAATCTGGGTCCTCATTTTACTGACTTTGAAAGGGTGATAAGCTGAGTCAACCTTGAGCCGGTGACAATCGAACTGCCAACTTGAAGGCAATCAGCAGTCAGCAGAATTAGCCTCCAGTACTGCATGCTAACCACTACACCATCATGGCTCTTACAGTAATTATCATGCAGTATTATTTATATGCTGATTTAGATAAAGGTTTAATAAAATACCATAGGAATTTAAGAACTTTTAGTTCTTTTGCTCCTAATTTACTTGCACGGACTATAGTGAAATGTCTTCTTTTTTATAAGAGTAAACATGCAAGCCAAATAAATCGGTTTATGCATGATAACAAACTCTTCATTGATTTTTTTAAAGAATTGTAGTTACTACATTCCCTAGGAAAGGGAGAAATGGGTGTTATTCAGTGGTCTTGTAATTTACCCATTGCTTTGGATTTCATTTTTTTTTAAAAAATATCCAGATTTCCTGCTAACTTGGCCACCAAAATGAAATTGGCTTTCAAACCTAAGTAAGGAGTTAAGCTAGTTTGTTGACTGATGTTTTAATGAAATGATTGTGAAGAACTGGGTTTGTTTTCATTTTAGAACTATGAGGATAAAAAAAACCTCTTAACTAAGTGATATCATTTCTTAGTATATTCATATTTAAATTTGTTTTGTCTTATTATACAAAATTCCACAAGTGTATTTGATGATGATAAATGTGTGTGTATATATATGTATGCATGTATGTAATATCAAATTCCTTAAATATTTCTATGGCCTTGGAAGGGGAGATCCGAGGAAGATCCAGTGAATTCCTGGCTGAATTGAATTTTCTTCCCCTCTGTAGAAAGGAGATAAAAGATTTCTTAGTTGTTATTCTTTCTATTCTGGAACAGGAAAATGGTGAAATTAACTCCTTTGCGGCATCACCTTTCCGAGATAGGTCTGCTGATTCCCCAAATCAGCTCTTGGCAGGCAGAGCCAGAGAAGGTTCCTTGGAAGCACGATATCAGCAACCATTTGAAGATTTCAGGACATCACAGGAACAGTTATCAGAGCATTTTGACAATCGAGATAGAAGGTAAGTGTGTAGGAATTAAATTTACATATTTGGATGCTCTGCATAGTAGACCAATTCTAATAAAGGAAATAAAGGAAAAAGTTTCACTGTCTAGTCGTGTCCAACTCTGTGGCCAATGTTCATCTCTGTTTCTTAGCCAAAGGAGCCAATGTTGTCTAAAGACATTTCCATGGTCATATGGCCAGCGTGATTATACCGGTATGCCGAGGCACATAGAATGTTGTTACCTTTCCACCAAAGTGGTAACTATCGATCAATTTCGATTTGCTAGGTGGGCAGGTAATGGGAGCTCACCCTGTTGCATGGCTCTTGGGTCTCAAACTTGGGCTGTTCAGCTTTCCAGCTGACAAGCTCAGCGTCTTTAACCACTGAGCCATCACACCCCACAATAAAGTAAAATAAGGTTTTGGTATTTGTTTTCAAAGTAGGTTATTTTGACCTTACATAGTATTGGGCTTGTGTTGGCTGGCTGGCTGGCTGTGCTTGCCCAAGATACCTTATTATATATTCTAGAGCTAACTTATTCCTTGATTGTTATATTTATATAACAATCATTATAAAAAAATTATATTTTTCCCCCAAACATTTGCAACGAGGTCACATAAGGGAGGGAAATTAAACTTTTATAAAGTTGTCATTGCAAAGAATCCAAATAAACATTAATCCAGATGGCTGAGATGGAATTTTCCTTTTTTATTTTTTTGAAGGAAGAACATTATGTTGTGGAGTCAGCCTTCCATGTTACAAAGTACCTCCTACCCACTTGTCTTATAATACTCCAAATGTCCCAAATGATGTCGATTCTCATTTGACACAAAATGTCAATTTTACAAGCCCATCACCACCTCCACTGTCAAAAGTGGTCAATTCTATCGGAAAGGAGAACAATGTGGTGAACTATTAATATTTGATACAAAAGCATCCTGCCTCTAATAGTATGAGGCCATAACATGTATTGGTTTTGGAAGAGGAACATTTAAGTTATCATTGGGACTCAGATGTTCCAGTGAAACTGCTGATCTTTTTTTTTCTCCCTAGCATGCAATAATTATTTTTAATTAGGTTTCACTTTTGTATTTAGCCCTTCTAAGGAGCTCAGGCCTTCTCCATTTTATCTTCACAGCAGCTCTCTTGGATAGGCAGTGGGGAAATTTCTACCTTTCAGGGTAAACTTACCCAACCATCCATTTCATTGCTATTGTATGGATACCCCAACAGTATTCTAACCAATATTTGACTATTTTTAAAATGGCCCATTGAGTTGAATTTGCAATTCCTCTTTCTTTCCCTGTAGGTTCCTGCGAAAGACGCGGGTGAATGGGGATAACCGCCTCTAGCTCCAGTTTGCCTGCTGGAAAGCACTCCTCCGGTGCTTGTGATTCTCACGGATTGCTGTGAACTGGTTTCTATGGAAACGTCACATGCTTTGGCCTACTTTCAGGCAGCTTTTCCAGTTTCTGTTCTGAAGGATGTTCAAGTGGAGAACTTTTTTTTAGAGAGAAAAAACATCAAGCCACACATCAATCACTTTATTGTTGAGGAGAAAAAAGACCTTCGGAACCAAAACAGAGGGAAAAAGTAACTGAATGTGTCTATCTTGTCAGTAGCTAAGGCTCAACACAAAATCCAGTCAGCAGTTTCCTTTTTCTATGTCACTGAAGTTCCAGAGAGGATAATACCTCAGAGCTGCCAACAAAGCAGCTTTCCTTTACTTGGCTGAGAGGAGCAGATTTTTAAAAATTATTATTATTAATTTTATTAAATTTCTTAATCACTGATGGTGCACAGAAAAAGATATTTCCATTTCAAGAGAAAGTACAATTATTCTCGTGGTATTAGAGCACAAGCCCAATAGGGCATACTAGGCCCAGTCTTTGGGGCCGTGTCAAGCTATGCAAGGTTTTAAATCTGTCAGTATTGAACAGAGCTGCCAAGTTTCTTACTTTGGCAGGTCTTGGGTTTCATTAGCTGGGGTTTAAGTGTAGAAGACCTACAGCAAAGCTGTCAAAAAGCCTCCTTTTTATGTGATCTCTTAATGACTAGTGTGAAGCAGAAATGGGCAACCCTGTAGAGCAGTGGTTCTCAACCTGTGGGTCGGGACCCCTTTGGGGGTCGAACGACCCTTTCACAGGGGTCGCCTAAGACTGTAGGAAAACACACATTCCCATATGTGTTCCCAAATAATTTTATGGTTGGGGTCACCACAACCTGAGGAACTGTATTAAAGGGTTACAGCATCAGGAAGGTTGAGAGCCATTGCTGCAGAGAATGGGTGACTTGAGATTTTGAGAGACAACTTTGAAGAGGTAGGAACAGACGGAGTACATGAGCCAAAGCCAGCTCTGCAAGAGGTAGAGCTCTTCTCATTAACATACTTCTTTGCTGTCACTGCTTCTATAGTGCAGAGTTTCAGCCACTAGTGCTGGAGCAGAATAGTAGTCTGGGGCCATGTACCCTGCTGCAATAGTTCTCATGACCAGTATTGCTGAAGAGAGGCCCTACAGATCTTTGTAGAGTTAACAAGCTAAGGAAGCACTTTTAGCTTCTCTGAGTTCTCACCATTGCACCTCTTATTTTGGGGGAGATGATTTTTTTAATAGGACCAAGCCATCTCCTCTTTTTAAAGGAAGCTTTTCTCCATGTTCTTTAGGTCAGGCCATCTGAAGGCAGTTGTCATTGTCATGATGTGCCAGTTGCCCAGCGTGTCATACTATGTTTGTTGCTACAGAAACAGTGAAAATTATGTGCTGCTGTCTTTTGCCTACCAGCAAGGTGACAAAAACCCAAGAATAGTACTCAGTGTTTTTATTTTACTTTGCTGGATAAAGGGAGAGCAGATATATCCCAGTCTCCAAAGGAAAGATTCACCATACATGGTCATGTGAAAAATGCATTGTTTTGACTTTTTGAAGAGGAGCTTAGATCCTCTTAACTCCACCAGATGTATGGATAGAAATCTACCATTTGTTGGGATGAATCAGGCTGCACAATAAAAGTTCTGAATGAATATACTGAGTTCCAGCCGTGTATTTTGTAAGAAGAGGAAAACAGATTGGGATTCAAATTAAGACATATGTGTTGTAGCATTGCTTGAAACAACAAATGTGTGTCATTAAGTTAACTTTTAATAGTAGGAATACACACTGGCAAAATAATGTCAAGAAACCAGGTTACTTCAAAAGCATAAATCAGCTACCTTTAGATTGACAGTTGGGTTTATAAAACCCAACTAATTTAAGCTAATGATGCTTTAGCTCTTCCCAGGCCAGGAAATGTATGTCACTTATTGAATGCACAGGTCTCTCCCATTCATTGTGCTGACTATACAGTGTTTATTTCTACCAAGTTAAATACAAGATGAATTAGTTGAAAAGCATGGGGGTGGAATACTAGATTTACTTGTTGCTGAGTCTGAATTTATGTGCACAAAGTGTCTTGCTAAGCAAAGCTGCCGCTAATAAGAACACAGGAATGCTATGTGCCCATATAATTTACTTGTGTACATTTTGTACTAGTATCCTATTCATTCTGAACGCCAGACTCTGGATCTCAGACAGTCATTATCCCGCCTGCTCTCCTTCCTTACAACAAGCTGAGGCTTAAGACATTATCAGCTTGGGCTACCATACCTGGCTGAAAGTTTGTCTTTCCTGTGTTTGGCACAGAATCCCAAACAAATAGATGATATAAAAGCACATTTTGGTTAATACATTTTTAAAAATTTCTTTAAAAAAAAAAATTCATGATACCCTTGAAATATCCTTTTAGAAAGTGTAACTTTCTAAGTGTTTTAAGTGTAACAAAAAACCCAGGATGCTGGAACATATCTCTACTTTAAATAAGAGCAGTTTCTGCCGATTGTACCTAAAGCATGTTCTAATTATTATTTTTGTCTAGCACTATAATGTTAAAACAGTTGATGAGATATTTGATGAGAATGATTGAAGTCCCCATTTCTTTTTCTTTGTTTCATCTAGTTTATCATCTCTGTCACTTCGTTCTTCCTTATTTTGCTTTGTTTCCTGTTTTCAATCATTTATAAACTGTCCAGAGCTGTTGGGCGTTGGAGGGCATATAAATGTAAATTATTGTTGGTCACATAGTCAGCCAGTTTACACTGGATTTAGCATTTTTATCTACCTACTGAATCCTTCCCAAGGACTAGGATAGGCATTTGTGGTTGTTATTTTCCAAAAACACTTCCATGAATTACAATAATAAGCGTAGGCTAACACCAGCTAAAGAATTGGGAGCTTTCATTGTTGTACATATAATAATTGACAAGATGTTTTTGGAAATTAAGAGAAGGAAGATCAACTTGAATGTAATTTGTACTGATTTCCAAAAGGCATTTGACTCCCTGCCCCATAACTGGATAATCAAAATAAAAAACACCAGAAGCTTTGTGCAAAAATTAATGGCACAATAGAAGACACAGCGGCTAATCAGTGGTGATAGACTGGGAGAAGTTAACATCAAGAAGGGAATATTTCAAGCAGACTCTGTAGAGTTTACAAGGAACTGTAGGTGGATGTGGAATGTTGCAAGTACACCAGACAGTTGAAAATTAAGGAAGAATATCGGAAGGACAGTAAAAACATACATGGAAGTTAATATCCCATGAAGGTGCACTGAATTGCAAACTGATCTATAAGAAAGATGCATTTAAATGCTATCAACTCATTATTACTTCATGAGAATACTAAAACCGCACACCTACCCTCTCTGCATTCAATATGTTGCAATGAGCACTAGACTGGCCATATTTTATTCAGTCTAATCTGTAATCTGTGGCACCATAGCCCTTCCCCACTGAGTTTGGAAAGCTGTGTCCTCATTTTTCAAATCCACTTGTACATACATTGATGGTGATTTTGTGACAGGTAGCTCGAAGTAATCAAGTGCCATATTGAAAATGATTACTATTCAGACCTCCCCCTCCCCCAAAAAAAACCCCATTTCATCAAGAATGTGCAGAAAGCTGTTTATTTCTGAATTGTTTATTTAAGACAAAATCAGTAAGGTCTCATTTCATCAAAATGTATAAGCAAGCTGTTCCCATCCTCATAGCCACATATACAAAATGAAGGGAAACTTGCTGCAGTTCACTTCGCAGAAGTGGCATCGTTGCTGAAAAAGAGCCAGCGCCACAGTAGCCAGGCGCCGGTTCTCTCTTGCAGGAGAACTACATTAGCATTTACCCACATCAACAGCTTCAGTCTTTTCATCAAAAAAAGTTTTACCAAAAGTATAAAAATTAGTTGGTTTTTGTCATGGTTTGTAAATTAATCCTCCTATATAAACCGAAGTTTGTATTAGCCCAGTGCTACTTACAATAGTTTTCCTATCAGCTTGGGAAGCTAAAGAGCTTAGCCAGTCTGCTTAGTGAGATAATTTTACAAAGGATGAAAAAAAGCTTTATCCATCTGTCTTCAGAAAGCATCCTAAAACAGATGGTATCTACAAAGCTCTCCAAAAGCACCTGTAAATAATCCTTATCCCCGCTTATTCTAAATAGGTAACTTTGTTGGGGAAAGAGGGAATCTGTGTAAAATTGGATTGAGGGGGGAGAGATAATTCAGTATTCTGCAATTTTGCTTTGGCATGAATACTTTTCATTTACAGTATTTGTATCCTAAGAATAGAGCTTTCCTACTCATTAACAATATCAAGACACCTGTTTTTTTAAAAAAGGAATACAAATTTTGAAAGGTATTATAAGCTGATTCTAGAGCACACATCTAAAGTTTTGGGGATTTTTGTTTCAAATGTATGTTTGCTGGTCTTAGTACAGTAATATTCAAAAGGCATGTTGCAACTTTAGGGGAATCCAAGAGTGCTTATGCATAAATTCAAAACTCTAGTATTATAGAGTCACTCTTGTCCATGCTCTCCCCCCAACTTGCAATATCTAAGGAAAAAATACAAATCTAGGCAGACATAATAATGCATATCAGTCCAGTTCTTGGCGCGTATAAGCAACAGCAGTTTGGTGGACTTGTCCAAGGCTTATAATTCCAGTTGATAAACTTGTCCTATTTAAAGGCAGCAGATACAGTATATTCTAAACAGTTGCACGTGGAGAATTACTGTAGAATAGGTTCAACCATGTCCATCTGGACCAGGTGTTCTGCTCAGGCTGGTCTTTGGTAGCACCTACTATACTACTTCAGCCTTTTAATGGAGACCTTGGGGACCAAAGGTGACTCTTAATTGGAAGTTGGGTGCTCCCTCATTCCTCCTATATCTAAATCTCATCCGGTGTTGGAAAAACCTCCTAGCACTTTCTGAGGCATGATTCTTTGCAAACAGAATAAACAGATGCCCTTGCCGACCGAGCTTATTCTGTAAACGTCATGCACACCAGCTTGTGATTAAGCATTTTACAATGTGCTATTTCTATTCCAAAAGGGTGGTTGAACTGAGTCTTAATTTAAAGCAAAACAAAATAAAAAACAGTCTCAGAAACAGATGAAATTAGCGATAAAAGTATGACTAATAAATACCACATGAAGAGACAGTGTGTGCCGGCTGAACAAATTCCAACCCCCTTCTAAAAACATTTTGTGTTCTGGTTCAGAATTTCCCCACAGCCTCATATTTCATCTATCCCTGTGCCTGTTTATTTGGAGAGAAAAATCACAAAGGGTGAAAAGAACACCTTTCTAGGTTTCAAACGATAGCAAAATGACATCTGGAACTCTGTATATGTGTGATCTGCCTGAGAGCAGCTTCAAATCAGAAACGGCCCACAATGACTCTGGGTGTAACACGAGACTATCATATCTGAAACTTTTGAAGAGAGACATATGGAATGTCACAGTCGAACCAATTTATATTGTGTAATGCCTCACCTCACAGCTTGAGAAAGGCTGGGTAGGCCAGAAAGTAGAAAACAGAAGAAAATCCATGCAGTGATTTTCATGTAAGTAGCAACCTAGTAGAACTGTTCCAAATGGTGACGAAATGAATGCTCTCACCTCAGCCCTGGGGAAAACGACACCAGAATTCTTGGAGTTACTGAGACAGGCTTGCTTGGTCCAAGGTGTGTCCCTGACTGCACTCGGCTGTGTTTTTTCCTGATATATGACTCTTAAGCTTTATGGGACCCTAACTATTTGTACTGCATATTATGATGTAAAATATTGCCAACACTCAATGAAGGTAGTTTTTTTTTCCATTTAAAATTAAATAATGAAAATCATGATGTAAAAGTCTTTATAAATGTTGAAGTTTCGATATGACTCCTCAGACCCTTCTAAAATAAAGAGCAATGGGCCAACCATGGCAATGTCTCTAATATAGTTTCATATGGGTTTGGATCATTAAATAATAAAATAAAATAAATAATGACATGACATGAAATAAAATGTAAAATAAGAAAATAAAATAAAATTATAATAATAATAATAAAAAATAAGAAAATAAGTTGACTGAAAACATGCTCAATACAAATCAGATCAGAATATCCACCTCTTTTTAGGATGATTAGATTACCAAGGCAATAATGAGAAATGTTACTAAGGTCAGATTCTGAAAATTCTCATATAGCGGAGATGCAAACTTTTCTGGCCGTGCCTCTGGAACACCTGTTCTTCTGCCATGAAACTCTGTTTTTGGTTACCTACTTGCCCTCATAAAAGATGTTTTACTAAAAAATGTTCTTATTATGTCTTATGTTTTAACTTCTAATTATTCTAACAACAAATGGTTTAATTTTTAAAAAAAATAAATACAAATAATTACATTTGAATATCCAGATTCATGAAGGATACCATAGTATAAAGGTTCAGAATGAAACTGTACTGGAACTCCAGTGAAATTGTGCAGGTGTGATTTATTTGCAAGGTCAGTAAATGGGCTTACTAAATGCTTTTAACACCCACTTTGCACCTTCTCTCCTATTTGTGAAATATGGGAGATAAAAGCAGAGCGCAGGTTAAGGTTATTGCTTTTAGGAAACGTATAAGATTTGGTACAAGCCTTAATGGGATGTCTATACATTCTAAAATCTTACCGTGATCCAACTTTCCCTTTTATTTATTTGATTTATAGGCCACTTCACTCCTAAGTGATTCTGGGTGGTTAACTTAAAAAAAATCTGACATAAAAATACAACCAGATGGAGAAGCAAAAACACCAGAACAAAACCAAAACAGACCAGATCAAAACAAAGTAAAACCAGACCAAAAGACAATTACCCTGTTCCCAAGAATTGAGAGAAGAACCACATTTTTAGTGATTTTCTGAAAAACTAAAAGAATGAGAGCCACTATATTTCTGGAGGGAAGATCATTCCAAAAAAAGAGGAATTGCAACAGATGAGGTGTGCTTCCTTATTCCCCAAGATGATATTCTTTAAATGATGAAATCCAGAACATGCCCACCCTAGTGGGTGGGCACAATGGTAGACAAGAGGCCTCAACCAGGCCTATGCCTTGAAGGCCTTTAAAATCAATAATCAGCACCCTGAGTTTAACCCAGAAGCCAAGCAGCAACCAGGAACTATCTGAGTCACATAAATATAAGATAGCACCCCTGTTGTTGTTTGGGCTACATGTACCTTCCCTGTGGTCTTCAAAGGCAGTTCCTTGTAAAGTGTACTACATTAATTCAATCATGAGATAACACGGAATGAGTGACTTATCTGAAGGACTCCTGTCCAAGAAAGGACACAGGCCCTTTTGGCCACAACTTCTATTTGTTCTGATTGATTTAATCAGTTTAATGAATCAAATGCAATATAAAAATTGTTATTAATTGGGTATTAATATTAATTAGCACCAAGGATTCAGATTATTTCATAATTAACTTTTAATTGGGTAGATCTATCATATCCATGTTCCAGCCAAAATCATGTTCCCTTGAACTGAGAATTTACAATAAGTTAAATGCAAACTAATTTAGCTCATTATTCTCTAAAATATTACTGCAACATGACCTCCAGTTCCCTCGGTTCAGGACCATAAGAACTACTCTAACCTGTTGGAAAGGCACAAGGTTGAGGGAGACTGTTCTGGTAATCTTTAACTTACTACCACAGTTTTGGTTGTAAGTCATTGCGGTTCTTAAGCAAATTCTGGGGTGCTTGCAGTATGGGGCCCTTGGAGCCCACCTGGCTGTAAACACTCCTTAGTGCAAGCACCTTATGCCAAAATCCCAGTTGGCTTTCAGCCCAAACCTTTTCGGCTAGTATCTTTGAGAGTGACAGGGTTGTTTAGCAAAGAGACTCCACCCTGCATGGGGTGAAATCAATCTGGCAGTCAACCCTTCCACTCTCAAAGAGGCTGGCTAAATAGGTCTGTCCCAACATGGGTCCCGAGGGACCTTTTTTTCAGCCAACCCCATAGAAACCAGAGGGAGTGGTGTTGGCAGCCGGCAACAGCTTGCAACCTTCCCTGCTGACTTTTCCATTGACTTTCGGGAGAAATTGGCAGGGAAAATTTCAAGTGCCACTCGTAATTGTGGGACTCTTGGAATGAGTTCGGACAGGTTTCCAAGAACCCAGATCGCAACCATATGACCACAGGGTGCTGCAATGGCTATAATTTCGGGCACTGAACGTAAACCTCTTTGTTCAGTGTCATTGTAATTTTGAACAGTTGCTGAGTGGTTATTAAGCAAGGACTACCTATAGTTATATAGTTTCTGGCTTGAGTCTTTCAACCCTTCTCAGAATGCAGGGACTGACCTAAAATATTCAAAATGCAAACAATGTCATCTACCACGGTATCAGTCTCTTTATATACTTAAATCTAATTCAGTACTTGATATTGTAATGTAAAGCCTTATGCATTGTGGTGTTGCTTCCTGTGACAAAACCACTAAGAGACCAAATTCTTAAAATTCTGGGTTTTTTTTTTGCTAGACAAAGAAATCAAGATAACGCATTTACTATAGATACTAATTTCCTATTAACTAATACTGTCTTGCATATCCAACGCCTGCTTGTTAAATGAATTTGAGCTGCATAGACTCCATCAAGACATGGTAGTACAACTCCCCCTGAATTTAAGTTAGATAGACAGATCAATCAATATTAACTCAAAGGGTAAATTTAACTGCAAGTGTATCACCTTTTAATAGACAAAAAGAGAAAGACTCCAAAAAGTAAAGGGAGGCTTCAGTATGGGTTTACCGGAATATATATGTCAGAAATAAGTTATTGGTTCAATTAAATGTATCCTATCCATCATCATATGTAAATTTGTATATTCAATGAATCCAAGTTATTAGACTGTGACTGTTGGACTATGCACTGTTTTAGGATCAAAACTAGTAGTTACATGTAAGCAAGAGGTTGTACTACAGATTTATTACTTCCATTGGGTAGCAACTTTATCACAGCCAAGCACATGACACACTTCCCTATGCCAGAAATACTTTGATACTTCCGTCAAACAGGTATCCATTTAATTATGTTCGTTATCTTCACTCTGATCAGAGTCAGGGCAGAAATTTATGCCCTGCAATTCATGTACACGGTATTAAATTTGCCATAAAGCCTGGACACTCTGATCCAACTAACATGAGGAATTGAATTGTTCCAATATCAATGGCTCTTGTTTTCCAAATAAATCAGGTTGAGCATCATGCTGCCCTCCTTGAATAAAATCTGAAGCGAGCTATTTTGAACATGCTTGCAATGCTTTAAATGCACCCCAAACTCCAAGCTCTCCTCAAAGAGTTGAGTGGAGTTTCCAATCAAACAGCCATCTGTATAATTTTTATGTGGATGCTATGAATAAACTAATTGAATATATGTATTTACTATGTATATATTGAAAACAAACTGGCATGATTGGAGAGAAAAGAGAGAACTGCTCCTCTATCAATTCCACTGGACTGACCAACATTGCTTTTTCCTTTGGCAACTCAAGTTCTGTTGTCATTCCAGTGGAAATGGCTGTAGTTGTTCTCTGATGGCTTTCCTGTAAACTGGGTCCCACCTCCTACTATTCCAGATCCTATCCATTAGCAAGGGTACCTTGCTCTACAAGTAACATGTATTTTTTTAAAAAAGCCAATAGAAGTAACAGGTAGCTCTTGGCATTCCTACAATACAAGAAATCTGCTGGAGTCTTGCCATAGTGTTAGAAGCAGAGTTCTTTGTTCTCAAATATGTGCATGATAGTTTGGTTTCCTCAAAGATAAATGGCAGATTGCAAGTCTCCTTTGTGGAAAGACATCTGTGAGCCATGGATAGCTTTTAAACATCATATGGAGGGGAGCTACAATTATATTCTTCTTGCAGCATATGAATTTATCTATACAATTAAAGAAAACAAAATTAAAATGCATTTGAACAAATCATTTTTTGTCCTCGACAGACAGATTGAGAGAATGACATCAAATATGAAAGAATATGAAGTTTTTATACCTGAAACAGTGTATGTGCATACACGCATACTTTCTGGTTTTGCATTTTAAGTTGCAGCATCAATGATGGCATTTTAAAACTCTTAAATAAATTTTAGCATACTTATTTCCATCCCGACAGTCCCTTGCTAAACTGAACTCAGTGGCCAATAATATATTGTACACAATACACTGGTAGGTTTGTATAACACATCCTGAGCCTGGATATTAATGCCACGAGGGGCAGTAAGGTTTCTTGATGCCCTCCAGATAGGTTGGATTAGAACTCACCTTTTCTCCAACCAATAGTACCAAACTGGGAAAAATTATCCTAGACTCAAGTAAGTGGATTACAACTCCCAGAATTATCAACAATGATCATGCTAGCCAGGGAATTCTGGAAATTGAATGTATATTTGGAGGGTTTCAGGGTTTGTATAAGTTGATTTAGGCAAGTTAACCTTTTGGGGAAAACAGGTAAGATTCAATCACAAATACAACCGCAGCATGAGAGTTGGTATCTTTCACTGTCTTTGGAAGACCATCAGGTGATGGCTCTGACCAAAAGCAGGCTTCCCAGGCTCTACCCAGGGAAACGCTGGGAAAATGTAATGCCACCAAATGAACCATCTAAAACATTTCTTGCCAACAGTAATTAGCCCCAACATGTTATATTCTAATTTTCCACATTATTAAAATAATGTAGTAGTTATCTTTCCCAAAAACTGAATAGTGAAGACAAAAATACATGCCTACTACAAGTATATATGTTGAGTGTGTTATGAATTTAGCAAAGCTTGAAGCTTTTCAGGGTTTTTTTCTAGCTTATGAATAGCTAGAAAAAGCACTAGAAGTCAGAAGTACAGACAGTGCACTCTTATGATGCAAGTGCTGGAATCCAATACAATTCTGATCTATATGTAAAGAAAGAAACTGTGCATACTGCAAACTAAATGCCTTCATGACTACAGCTATTTGAGGGTTTCCTGTACAGTTTCCTGTTACAGTATTGGTAAAATTAGTAAATTTTTTTGCAATTAATAACAAAACAGTCACAGTTTAGCATTTACAACGATGAAAACTTAGTAAAGTTAATCATTAAATTTGGGGATTAGGAGGTGCCTTTTCAAGTCAGAAATTTTTACAGGGCTCATGGTTAATGAACATCTGCTAATAGATGACATCCACAAGGGTGTTTTTATGATTTGTTGTTTTATCTCTCTTACGGACAAAAGACCTAAATTTCAACCCTTTTGGTTTCTTGAATGCATTAAAAGAAACATTCATTTGCTTCTATGCACATGAAATTTGGTGAAGATTGTTATAGTTACCCAATTTCATTTTATAATTTTATGCACGAAACTAGAAATATTCACCAGATCCTTATCTATATACTACTAAAACTCTCATTGTGTTTACCTGTATATTCAAGTTATCTCAAATGTGCATTATATAAGTTTTTAAATCACCTAAATCTATTAAAGAATGTGTAAAATAATCCAGAGCCCATTACACCCGTGGAATTGAAATTTCCATGATTTCAGACCATTTTATTCACAAAGTTGTGTTATTGCAGAATCTCCACAGTCACATGGTCATGATTTCTGACTTTCTGCCAGCTTCCCATGAGCAAAGTCAATGGGGAATATGGCAGGAAATCAAAAGTTGTTCCTGAGACCCCTGTTGTTGTTTTTTGCCCTCCTGTGATCATTAAGCCTGTTTAGGTAAGTAAATATTGATTTATTGAAATTCATTTGAAACTACAATTATTTTTCTATTTTCTTCTTAAATGATCATGCAGCCATCCAGTATTGGGGTAAAAAAAAATACGATTTACCTAAAATTTAATGCTTTTTCTGCTCATACAAGGCTGTTCTACCTTTCAAAGGATAACACAACAGGTCACAGATTATCTAGTGACATATATAACTCCATTGTATGTAAGAAAGCTGCATTGATTTGGGGGGGGGGGATTTACTGTTGGGGAAGTGAGCATTGACTACAGCCTGTACAGCAAATCCTCAGTTCTATGGCTCTCAGGTTGATAGGTTTGAGATACAATGGAAAGTGGTTTCAATCCTTGAGAATGGCGATTTTGCTGGGCTACAAATGATTGCATTTACATCATTTCCAATACTGCAGATTACCTAAATGATAAATTAGGTACCAACAGCCACAACTGATATCAACTCAGGTATCATCAGTCACTATTCCTGCTCAAAAGGCTTGTTAGATTTTACTGTACTTTCAAAATCTTCAAAATCTAGCTATTAAAATGTAAAGAGAATACAATCAATGCAAAGATGGAGCGTTCAGAGGACAAATATTGAAAGTATTTAGAATATGTTGTACAAATGATAGTTCATTTCTATGAAAAAAAAAAGAATGTTTAACACATTGTTTCAGATGCATGATCCAATGCAGAGAGAGGCTGGTTGCTGGCTTTAATAAGCTGGTTCCATATGAATATGAAGTTCGAAAGACAGTGTCCACTAATTGGAGCCTGAAGGAGAATATCTGGTGAATACTCTCCTAAATCATAAGACAGAGTAGTAGACTTCCCCTAACCCGAACCTTACAGTTTTCTTTACTGATGTCTTCTGTGTGACTTCCAAATTCAAATTGTGCTTCACGAAAAGAAGAACTTGGCATTACAATCTTCAACAAAGATTCAGAATGACCCACAGCTGCTAGGTTCTAACAAAATTGGCCAACTGTTGAGCAAAGGCAGTGGTGGTTCAATCCATTTCTGAAAGCAACAAATACATGTGTCACAATGTGTTCTACAGTATTGGATGAATTAGCAAGCAAAGGGGCCAAGAGAGAGAACTGGGGAGTGTGGGGAAAGTCACCATGACCTGAACTGCTCTGAGAAAAAGGGGAGAGTTTATGGAAAATTGTGCTTTGAAACCAAGGCCTCATATTATGGAAGGGTTGGCAAAAAATTCTTTTTTTCTCAGTTGTGTTTCTGAACTCTCTCTCTTTCTCTCTCTCTGCATTTTAATCCTTGCTTGATTTTTGCTTCTCACTTTTCCGTCTTCAAATCCTATTTTTGTTTTCCTGACTAGTGGATCATTTCTACTCTGCTCATCTCAAATTCATATCCTAAATTCTATACAATTCTAATTCCATAATTCAATACTGAGTTATATATAATCTTCTTTCTATCCAGCCAGATTTATCTTAAATCCCATCTTCGTTAGTACATCTCTAGTTTAATTCTCTTAACTATTCAACCACTCATAATGTCACTCCACATTCTCTCTTTTTCTCCCCCTTTTATAGCCCCCCCATAGTTGAAACTTCAATTGTTGTTAGAAAGTGCTATTATAAATTGTAATATACAAATTAAGAACTAAGGAGCAAATGATATACAGGCAATATTTACTGATTTATAGGTTCTATTCAGACACTCCTGTCACATGAACAATCATATGGAAAGCTGAAACTAAACTCCAGAGTTTATCTGACCCTCCTAAAAAACCATTCATGGAGGGAGATACAAAATAGGATTCTCCACGCCTTGGGGGACCAGTAGATTACATTTCACACATTGAAAGCATAATATGGACTCAAATAAAGTGCCTGTCACTGTGGATGTGATGAGTTACAGACCACATTTTTTCAGAAGACAAACTGATGATTTTGTTGCCTGACATCCATTCTTCCCTTCCTCAAGATACTCAACGTTTGCTTTTGTCTTTTTGGAGGAGAAGTTGGCACATTTCCAGGTTCTGGGCTGTTCTCATCAAACTTTTTTCATTGAAGAGTAATGGGCATTCTTGAAAATAAAAATCACTAGAGGCAAGAGTTTTGCTTTGCAGCATCACAGCTTTTTCTTTCTTTTTCTTAAAAAAAATTTAAAAATAATGTTTTTATTTTATTTTAGAGGATCTAACAAGTGTTAAAAGGAAATGAGTATAACACAAAGGCACTAATGCAAAGCTCTTCTTCCTTATATTGAAGCTTCATTGTTCACATGTTGGCATCACTGGCAAAATTTGCATATATATAACAGGAGCCCACAAATATTGCCTTACTAAACACACATTTAGCTAGGATGAAGGGATGGCTGGACCAGTGCAATTGTTAAATATTTATGCCCGCACAGAACTTTAAATCTATCAGGAAAACAATGGGTAAATAAACAGTACAAATTGCTGTTAGATTTCCATCCAAACTATAATCAGCCAAAAATTAGGATTTCAAACAATCCCAATGGAAAACAAATTACTTTTTCACTCTTATAAGAATTGGGTAACTTCTATTTCTCTCCATTCAGCGTGACATAAAATAATTACAAACCATATAAAGAAAGCAATGTCTTAAAACAGCTTAGGATCCTGTTCTCATTCCTCTTCCCTATTATTCCTTTAAAAAAAAAAACCAGCAGATAATAATACCCTGTTTCTCAGAAAACACGACCCACTCCAATAATAAGCCCAACCCTAATTTTTTTGGGGTGGGCCTAATATTAACCCTACCTCAAAAAGAAGCCCGGGGATTTTTGCTGCCTTTATGTGCCCGGGATGCGTGCAGGATCCCTGGCTTCTGAGTCTGAT
>JANHGC010001492.1:173351-184825 GCA_027560395.1 Boaedon fuliginosus | reverse complement strand
AAATAAGACTCAGTCTTATTGTTGGAGAAACACGGTATTATTTTTGTTCATTTTCCCATTGTTTTGTTTAAATATATTTCTTATGCAGTAGTTTAACAAAAATAAGGCCAAGTTAACAAAAATGTTAACAAAAAATGCAAAACCACTCACCAGAATGTATTGCAGGTGGATGACTATCTGTATCTCCAAATTCTGAGCTTCCATCTTGACCTCCAGGTTCCCAAGATTCACTGTTCTCAGAAACTTCAGAAAAAGTATCAAAAGTTCCTTTTTGACTATTGGCTGGATCACCCACACTTGGGGGCTGACTATCACTGCTTGCATCAGATACTGCTTTGCTTTCTTCTCCTAGCCTTTCAGCAAACCACGATTTAACCTGCGAGGCAGTCATCTGAGTTCTCTCACAAAGATCTTGGAGATCATCTTCATTCAGAACCTTGTTCTTTTGAAAATAGTCTTGGAGGACCTCCTGGCTGACCTCATCGGAAACCGATAGCCCTTTGGGGAAAATGCCCTTTTTGTAGTTTTCATACCACCTCAGATTTCCATTTTTTAAACCATAGCGGCTATCTCCAAACCAGCGAATGACTTCAACCCTGGGAAGTCCAGTCTGACAACATATTTGGTCATACTGTTCATTAGTAGGACGCTGCGTCTTTACAAACAGCTGTTTCAGCAAATGCCTCTGCTGAGCAGTCTTTTTAAAGCAAAGCCTGGGTTTCTGTGCCCTGCTTGGAGAATTATCTCTTGTTGCTTGGACACCCAAAGCTGCTAACTCACTTTTCCCCTCTGATTCTGTCACCTTAAAGCTTCTAAGGTTGATTTTTATTGGGGTAACTTTACGTTCACCTGGAACTTGAGAACTTCCAGCTTCATCCAAGGAACCATTTTCACTCGACGGTCTGAAGTCATCCAAATCCTCCTCCTCTTCTACGGACTCCTCCTCAGCATCCTCATCTGCTGGTTGTTTTCTTTCTTTTTCCGCTTGCTTTTTCCTTTGCTCCGAGAACCAGCTGTCAATCTCTCTTCTTGTCATTTTAGTTTCGCTTCTCAGACGGTCTACTTCCTCCTCTAAAGGGAAGGGATTTTGTGCAAAGCTGCTTTCCAAAGCTCTGAGTTGTTCTGGGGCCCTCTCCTTATATTTTGCAGTGGAGAAATCAGGGGTCTGGTGCCAGGATTGCCGACGTGCTGGTGTGTGAACAGGTGTTGGTGCTAATGTGGAAGTTAACTCTGTGGTTGTTTTTGGTGAAGTGGTAAAAGTAATTTCAGGTACGGAGTCTATTATTATTGTGCTGTCCCCACCAAGCACAGATTTGTTGCCTCTTATATTTTTCCAGTGATACCTCCTATCACTAAACCACTTTCTAACATCCCTGATGCTAAGTCCTGTGATTTTTGTCAGACGCTCAACTTCAGTTTGGCCAGGGAACTGATTCCTACAGAAGCTATCTTTCAGTGCAGACAACTGTTCATAAGACTTCTTATTTTTTAATAAGTTAGGATCTAAGAATGCCTGTGAAGAGATGTTTGGGCAAGCAGACAGTTGTGATTGAGCAGCACTAACTACATTCACAGTTGATGCAATACTGGAAACTGACACAGTGGTTGGAGGCTTAGCTATCTGGGCCTTTGGAATGGTGGTTAAACCTATTGCATGAGATGAAGTTGCTCCCTGAAGTCCATTTGTTATTATTGGTTGGGTGAGCAGCATGCCACTTGCTCCTTCAGGCTTTCCAACTGAATGACCAGGCAAACTGGCCTGAATGAGATGCTGAACACTACTAGGACTTGCAACTAAAGGCGTATTCAACACTGTAATAGTAGATTGGGGAACAGACTGAATCACAGTGTTAAACATTTTTTTTCGTGCATCTTCTATCTCCTCAGGTGACCAGCTAATACCCTGTTTCAACCTCTGGGCTGTAAACCAAATTTTCAGCTGCTCTTCTGGATACTTGGTCACCACAGTCAAGTAGCAAAGTTCAGCTTTCGTAGGGTAGGGAAACTTATGAAAAGAGTTTTTAAGAAAACTATTAGAATCCATTGCTGCATTGTAAGTTGGAATACTACTCAAGGGAATCATTACCTTAGGGAGGGATTTTGATGTTGGTAGGTGCTGGTGAACTTGTGCTTGCTGTTGCAGTTGCACAAGTTGTGTTATGCCTGCTTGTAAAATAGGTACATTTCCAACTATTGTCCCATTGACAATGGAGGTTGATTTGCCAGACTGGCTAGCCGGCAGTGATCCATTGGTAAATGACAGCTCACTTTTTGTCTCTACATCCTTGACTGATTTACTAGATATATTTTCTTTCAGCGTGTGGATTTTTTTAACTTCCGGTTTTGTTTTCATTATCTTCATAATGGGCATTTTGGTAATAATAATTTCAGCTTGACTATCCTGACTCTCTTCAGGAATAGCCCCCAAGTGGTCCTGACCACCACTGATGATATTTCCAGTATTCTGTTCCACAATTATGTGGTTAGCTTGTTTCACTACATTCCAGATCAAGTTTGTTTCTCCAACATGGCGCTCTGCATTGTGATGAGAAAGATCATCATGGCTCTTTACCAACAAATTACATTTCACACACAAAAAGGAGGGGTCTTTAGTAAAGTCTATGTGCTCAGAATCAAGGTGACTAAGGAAATGATTAATTTCTTGAGTAGTGAAATTGCAACCTGTACATCTATAAGAAGTGCTGTCTATAATTCCATTGTGTCCATTGGACAAGGTCCCATTGCCATGATTATCAACAGTGGTATCACAATTAGGCAGAGTACTGGGAACCAATGTTTGATGAGTTCCTTCATAATTTACCCCAACAGAAGTGGATTTCTGTGGTGCCAACATTTTTGCTGGTATCATGCAAGGTGTTGTGGATTTCCTTTTGCTGGCCATTATTGCAACCAGTGAGTACAATCAAAGCTTAAGAGGCAAATATTATTTTTTGAATAAAGTTTGCAGAATAAATTTGAGCAAATCCATGATGCCAGACATATGTATGTCAAGAACTGGAACAACCACTTGTATCTGCCATTGAATCTAAAAAACAAAGGAACAGTATGTTAACAAAGAACGATGAAATCCTTATACCAGTATAATCATACAGCTTTTATTTCTCAATCATATAAGAAGATTAAAGAATCAATTTGCTCTTCTAGAATTCAAATCAGAACCGAATACAAAATAAATTGCCGAACCACATGCAAATAATGATGCCTTAGCATTTTGCTTGAGCAATACTCTAACTTGCAGTCACTGTTTATATGTCACCATTATCAGTGATAATCTAACATCCAAAAGGAAATGAATTTGTACCCATGCTACACCTTAATAAAAGAAGCATGGCCCAATATGTTATCTTTAGAACGTTATACTGGTGGCTCTTCTATTTGGAGCCCTGTTGTGGTGAAGTAGTCCAGACTACCAGATGCATGTGCCATGGACCAAAGACTTCTCCAAAGCACATTTCTCTGCCTCCAGTAGGATCCTCCTAACTAAGGATGCTTACATTGGCACATAGCAAAAGGAGATTCCTTCAGCCCGCAGCTCCCACCCCTTCTGTAGAAGAAAAATCTTTACCTTTAAAATCCAAGAAATCAGCCATGTACCAAGGCTTGGAACAGAACTAAACAATATTAAACTAATTACTTTCCGATCTGTATGAATCTGAAAGATCCAGAAAGGCAAGCAAAAAATGTTCAAGAATCTGTTTATTTTCAAGGAATGGGTATTATGTTTGAGCTAGACATATTGCATAAGATTAATTTTAATTGGGAACATATATCAGTAAGTTTTATGTCTCCACTATCCCCGATATGTATTTCCCTGATGGGTGCTTAGCAATTTTGTGCCTTAGGTAATTGTCCAAAAATCCAGGGGTCTCCAACCTTAGCAGCTTTAAGACTGGTGGACTTCAACTCCTGAAGGAGTCTTAAAGTTGCCAAGGTTGGAGACCCCTGCAATAGTCTACTCAGAATTGTAGGTTTTTCCATTAGCAATTCTCTTGAGACCCTGTCTATGATTCTCCCTGCCCTCTGTTTTTATTTCCCCCATGACATTGTTCTGCACATGACTGAAGTAAAAAAAAAGAATGCTTACTTTTTTGTTTTCTCCTTTTCCAAAAAAAGACAATTTTGTCTACATTTTATGAGAGTCTTCATAAAAGAAAGCAGGCTGATTTCCTCATGCCACAAGGTCAGAAAACGGCACTATAAAAATATTTCATTTTTGTTAGGTTTTTCCCCCCTTCCTTTGCTAGTAAGGCAAAGGTAAAGTATAGAGGTTGCTAGTGCCCAATTTATCTCAGATACCAGGGGAACAATGTCAGGTTAAAGCATCCCCCAGAAGATATGTGGTTGCAACAGTAACTTCAAAGCTATTAAAAGCCACAACTGGAACCAATGTGGGGGCTTCTGGCAATAGAGGCTTAAAATAGTTTAGTGATGCACAATTAGAAAAGGGGAGATTGTAGACTGCATGAAATGAAGCACCCAGCATACAAAAATGAGTGGGAGCAGGAGAAAGGATAAAAGTCATAGAAGTTATAGCATAACAAAGTTGGAAGGGATCTTGGAGGTCTTCTAGTTCAACCCCTGCTTGAGCAGGAGACCTATTCTACCCTGGACAATGGGTTGTCCAATCTCTTCTTGAAAATCTCCAGTGATGGAGCGTCCACAACTTCTGGTGGAAAACTGTTCCATTGGTTAATTGTTCTGTCTGGAAATTTCCTCTTAATTCTAGGCTGGATCTCTCTTTAATAATTGTCCTGCTTTGGAGAATAGGTTGACCCCTCCTCTCTGTGGCAGTTCCCATTGGAACTGTTCCCATTGGAAGACTGCTATCATGGCACCTTTAGTCCTTCTCTTTGCTAGACTAGACATACCTAGTTCTATTCGTCATTCTGTTTAAACTCCAGATCCCTAATCATCTTTGCACAGTTTGAGTCTCAATATCCTTTTTGTATCGGTGTGACCAGAACTGAACGCAATATTCCAAGTGTGGCCTTATTAGAGTAGTACAGATAGGGTCGACTTACAACCATTTGTTTAGTGACTGTTCAAAGTTACGATGACACTAGAAAAAGTGACTTATGACTATTTTTCATACTTACAACTGTTGTAGCACCCCCATGGTCACGATAAGTCCCTTTAACTTGAAATGAATACAGAAATTAAATAGCCTATGACAGTGTTGATGAACCTTTTCAGCACTGAGTGCCAAAATGGGAGCGAGTGAGCGCGTGACCGTATCCATGTGCCAGAAACCGAAAGAGCAAATTATCTTCTGGGTTCCAGTGTGCGCATGTGCGCCGGCCACCTGGTCTTCCAGTTTCTGGCACACATATGCACATGAAGACCAGCTGTCTGGTGCGCATGTGCCAGCTCCGCCTGGCCTTTCAGGGGTCCTCGCGTCTCCCTGCTCTGCCCCCCTGGTCCACATTGGGATGGCGTAACATCTCCACCAATGACTCAGTTCCACAGCCTCAGACACGGAGAGAAAGTTGGGCGGGGTATGCCACCTCCCTCCACTAGAAAGCTGGAGCCCCTTCCGGCCTCGGAGGGAAAGGCTGTCAGCATTCCTGGAGCTTGGGTTGGGGAGCCAGCAGGTGGGAGAGCTTTGCCCCAACTCTAGCCAGGATGAGGCAGCCCTCCCCAGCCCGCCACTGAGAACAAGCTAGTGGAGCCCTCCCTGCCACTTCTGCCAAGGAGTGCTACTGCCCTGTGGCTGCTACCACTGCTGCTACTCTTCTGGGGCAGCTGGGTTGCGTGTGTGCCCCATTGCCCCTCGCCCCAGTGTCGGCAGTAGCAGCAGGCAGGGCTGTTGACCACCCAGTCAGCAAATGCTGCCCCACTGCCCCATACGCCAAATGCAGCCAGGTGCTCCAGACCACGGACGTGTGTCGGTGCCCCGGGCTAGGGGGCTGGGGCCGCGCAAGAAATCTTCTCGGGCAGGGAAGGAGGGAAGCCCCGGCTTGCCCATCCTGGCTGGCAGCTCTGCTGGGAAACTGATCTTCTGGTTTCTGGTGTGCATGTGCACTGGCCAGCTAGTCTTCGTGCACACATGCGTGCCAGAAACCAAAAGACCAGGTGGCCAGTGCCCATGTGCACTCTGGAAACAAGAAGATCATCTTCCCGGCATGCACATGAGCACTGGGGGGCTGCTCTTCTGGGTTCTGGCACACATGCACATATGAAGACCAGCTGGCTGGTGTGCCAGAACCCATAAGAGCAACGGGCAATAGCTCGCATGCCCAGAGAGATGGTTCTGTGTGCCACTTCTGGCACGTGTGGCATAGGTTCACCATTATGGGCCTATGACTACACTTCATGATCATCCACTTCCCAAACAACTTTGGGAGGCTTTTAAGAATCTCTCTCTCTCTCTGTTTCTGTTTCTGTCTCTGTCTCCCTCCCTTCCTCCCTATCAATCCCTCTATTGATACAAAAGATAATTTCTCAGTGAAGGAGTGTAATGTCCCATTTTAAAAAGACCTCAAATGCAAATAGGAATATTTTTTTTAAAAAAAGAACAACTTCAATTATATATCTCATAAACTAGGATTATGGCTTCAATGAATATTCCTCAAATTCATTAATCTTCTCAAAAGACTAGACTCTCACAATTAAAAGTAATGACAAATATAATACCTATAGACCAAATACCATGGAAATTCAAGTTTGATGCAGTTAAATTACTAGGCAAGGGCATGTTTAATCTGAAATTTTTAACTGCCTGACCTTATTCCCTCAGAGTTAATATTTGCTAGGCCTTTGCATGTAAAGTTAGCTTGAACTGAAGCACAGCGACAACATATCAAAGTGTAATCGAAAGGACTGTTTGTACATTTCTGTTTCCCCTGGAACAGTTATATAATCACAGTTAGAAACCTGGCGCAGCCTCACATCTGCAACTTGACTTGTGTCCTGATCAGACCAATCACCACTGAATGTTTTTTATTAACAGGCAAATGGAGCTTCTGAATTTGCATAGTTGCAAGAGAACTACGCAATATTACAGTTTCGCAGCACAACCGAGTACAATTACTAAAAATTTTAGTAAACGTAGGATTGATTCACTGTAACATGACAACAGGAAGTTGCTATACAACAATGGAGACTACTGGTTTATCTAACTTTAGTACAATGAATCTGGGAAACATAGGGCTGAAAGAGACAACACTGCCTGTGCTCTTAGTATAATGATTAGAGTGTTGGATAAGAATTGCTCAAGTCCCAGGTTCAAATCCAATTCACTCATGAAGTTCAGTGGGTGGCTTTGGCTGCATGTACACTCTTTTTTATTAAATTGTTTTTATTTTCTTGCCTTGGCAGTTAAAAAGACAGTTTAAATATTTTAAATAAAATTATCAACTAGGTTCTTTAATTTTTCAGTATACAAATCTGTGCCAGACACACACAATTCGTGCCATTTTGCAAGCCATGCAATATTCCCATATAAAACACACTAACAGCTTTATTTCAAGCAATGTAATATTGAAATTGAAAGTTACAGTAAAAGTTCACTTAATGGTACATCTTTTTAGCAAATGATAATAATATTCATATTCAATATTCATATTCAAATTTCAGTACTTCTATCTTTATTTCTCTTCTAGGTTTAAGCCCTGTCTCCAAGCACAGAGTAACCAAACCTAGTTAATATCAAATCAAATTAACAGATTTATTCAAGGGAATATCACATTCTACATGTTACATTCATTAGAATGCCAATAGTACAAGGATTAAACAATTGGTTTTGATTTCACTCAAATTTAACTTGCAAGAAAAATATAATTAGCATGTCTCCTATGCTCCAGTTTCAGAAGATATTTCATATAACTCTTATTGAGATTTGTGATGTATTCATTGCTCTTGTTCTTCTTTGTTTGTCTTTCATACAGGAAACAAATGTGGAGAAGTATAGCTTTCTTCCTCACCAACTACAAAAAAGAATTAGGAACTACCTAACTGGAATTATACTCTATATCAGGGGTTCCCAACCCCCATCCATGGACTGGCATCGGTCCGTGGCATACCAGAAACTCGCCCATGCAAACAAGCAAAGCCCCATTTGCAGGGTGCAGGGAGCATTTGAAATCACACCCACTCTATTCCATGGAAAATCGCCTCTCCATGGAACCGCTCCCTGGTGCCCAAAAGGTTTGGGGCAACTGCTCTATAATCATTATCTATGACATTTCAGGAGAGAGAATGCATATTTCATTATACTGATATCTTGCTTGCTTGCTACATCATTGACTGGCAAATCCACTTAAGGGAGGCTACAGCTTTCTCAGCCTTTTTCATTTGTAATATGTGGTGGTAATAGTACTATTTCTTACAGTAGCCCTCCTGAAGTTCATTGAACTTGAATATTTGTCAATGGAATTGAATATTCTTCTCACTTCTGGCCATCATGGGACAATGGCAAATCTAATCTGACAAATACCGTATGACTGATATCATAAAGATATTACTAACCAGAATGCCTTCTAAATATAATTAAAATGCATGGAAATAGTTTCTAGCACTAAAAAAATCCTATGAAATTTCTATGAAAACCAACTTAAAATCAGGAGCTCCTATTGCTGTCTCCGTGTACTCCATTTTCGACCTCTGCATCCCATTTTTACCCTCCGTGCGCCCCATTTTCCGCCCATTCCGATCCCCGCCATCCTGAACGGGCTGAAAATGGGGCACACAGAGGCAGCAATAGGCGATGGCGATCCCTGCAGCCTGAAACACCTGATCGTCGGGAGGCCAATCCTACCGACAATCATCTGCTTGTGCTAATCAGACTCTGCTGAAGCTGACCAGGCTGTTTGCTGTTTGCTACAAGGAGACAAATTGCTGGGAGACAGGCAGATTTCCCCCCCCCTTGTTTTCCTCCCCAAAAGCTAGGTGCATCTTATAATTTGGAGTGTCTTATACTCTGAAAAAGATGGTACTTTGAAATTGATTTTGAATATATGCACGATTTGCAGTTCCTCTGTGCCACAGGGAGTTGAAAACGTATCAAACCCAACATAAGAAGAGTATTGAGCTGTCAAATGTAGGTAAACTTTCCTCTTTATTTTCCTTAGAGCCTTTTATCAAGTTTCCCCACCCCCTCCCGCAACCTGGAGGTCTACAGCTATTAGTTCACTGGATCACTGAACTGGCTCATACTTATAGCAGAACAAACTGTACCACACTGAGAAAGGAGCTGTCAGGGCTTTAACAAAAGGTTCTCTTTCTACTTTTGGCAATATTTCTAGAGCCAAGATACAAAATGTCAAGGGAGGTCAAGTCAAGCAGCAGGTATAAACTTCACAAAGGTAGTGAGCAGAGGTAAATGACACACACACCCCCAATTTGTTTTTTGAACAATAAATCTGAAAGGAAATCAATCGTTTGTGGACCTGACACTTCCTGGTATGTGAATGGTTGTAGAAACCCAAATTTTCTTCAAGTATTGGTAGGAATGAGGGGAAAAAATAATTTCTGCCAAGAAAATAACATGGGCACATCGAGGTAGTTACAAAGACTTCATATTTTAAGTTTTGACAGAATGATTCAGATGTCTAACAGGATCGGAAAACTCTTTCCTGCTAATGTGCTATTACAACATTCCTAGAACTTACAATTGTGGCAATTGAGAAATTTCAAGTCTTCCTAACCCAGACTCTCCAGGCATCATGGAATTAAAGCTAGTCTTCGACTTACAAAGTTTGTTTAGTAACCATTCAAAGTTAAAACGGTACTGAAAAAAAGTGACTTATGACTGTTTTTCACAGTTACAACCTTTGCAGCATCCTCATGATCATGTAATGAAAATTCAGGTGCTTGGCAACGGGTTCACATTTCTGACCACTGCTGTGTCCAAGGTTATGTGATCACCTGTTGTGACATTTTGACAAGCAAAGTCAATGGGAAGCCAGAATCACGTAACAACTGGGTTACTAACTAATCAACTGAGTGATTCACTGAACAACTGGCAAAACAAATCATAAAATGAGGTAAAACTCACTTAACAAAGTCTCACTTAACAGAACCTTTGAGCTCAATTGTGGTCATAAGTCAAGGACTATCTGTACATCTTTCAAAATCCTCAGGAAGCTTTGAAAGAACCAGATTAGAAAAAGCTGGGTTTTTCTCTGTTACTGTCAGCAAAAATAAAGACCATGCAGTCCCAATGTTTATAAGAAAGATACTTAACTTTTATTTACTGAAACCTAAGGAAAAGAAAGATGGTCAGGATTAGGCTATTTTTCTTCAGCATGTGAAACTCAGAAGAAACTCATTAGTTTCCTGATTTGTTCAAGAGCTTAAAAATTTGTCTTTTGTCATATTTGGGTATGACTGGGTGAGATCATCCGCCGACATGGGGTGGGATATCATCAGTATGCTGATGATACCCAATTATACATCTCTACCCTTGACCGGACCAGTGAAGCCGTTGAGGTGATATCCCGATGCCTGGAGGCTGTGAGGATCTGGATAGGAACCAACAGGCTCAGACTCAACCCTGACAAGATTGAGTGGATTTGGATCTTGCCTCCATGTGGTCCAGTTGAGCATCTATCAGTAACTCTGGGTGGGGAAATACTGACCCCCTTGGAATGGGTGCACAACTTGGGAGTTCTCTTGGATCCACAGCTGCAACGGGAACATCATTTGGTGGCTGTGACCAGGGGAACTTTTGCACAGGTGCATCTAGTGCAACAGTTGCGCCCCTTCCTAGACCAAGAGGCTCTTCTCACAATCACTTATGCCCTCATCTCCTCTAGGTTAGATTACTGCAACACACTCTACTTGGGGCTACCCTTGAAAAACATTCAGAAGCTTCAATTGGCCCAGAATGCAGCCGCACAAACGATTATTGGTGCACCCATATAACACCATTCCTCCGTAAGCTGTACTGGCTCCCAATATCCCTCTGGGTGCAATTCAAGGTGTTGTTAATGACCTTTAAAGCCCTGCATGGCTTAGGACTGGGGTATCTGCAAGACCATCTCCTTCTACCTTATGCCTCCCAGCGACCTGTTAGATCCCACAGAGTTAGCTTCCTATGGATTCCGTCAGCCAAGCAATGCTGTCTGGCGGGCCCATGGGGGAAGGCCTTCTCTGTGGCTGCACCAACCCTCTGGAACCAGCTTCCTTCGGGGATCCAGACTATCCCTAATCTATTAGCCTTCCACTGGGCTGTTAATACCTGGCTATGCCAGTGGGCTTGGGACCATTGATACCCCCAGGGTGGATGTTGTTTGTTTGATTTTATTCTAAATGTTTTAATGTTTTAATATTAATGTAATGTTTTAGATTTTGTATTACTTTTTTATTTAAATGTATTGTTATGGTTGTAAGCCACCTGGAGTTCTATGGGAGTTGAGTGGCCTATAAATCCAATAAATAAATAAATGAATGAATGAATGAATGAATGAAGGAAGGAAGGAAGGAAGGAAGGAAGGAAGGAAGGAAGGAAGGAA
>JANHGC010001492.1:160553-173251 GCA_027560395.1 Boaedon fuliginosus | reverse complement strand
AGAACAGATAGGAACTAGGCTTGGTGGTGGGCGTGGCTATGTGGTCATGTGACTGGGCATGGCTATGTGGTCATGTGACTGGGCCCATCCCAGTCACATGACTACCTAACCACGCCCACCCAGTCACATGCCCACATAGTCATGTCTGCCTGGTCACATGACCACATAGTCACGCCCACCCAGTCACATGCCCACTAAGCCACGCCACTAGTAAGCTACACCCACAGAACCAGTTGTTAAAAATTTTGAAACCCACCCCTGGATATACCCAAGCATGTGAATTATCTTAATCTAGGTATATGTGTTTTAAAAGGCAGGAAATCTAAGTGGGACTTGAAGTTCATTTAATTATTGCTGAAAAATCTGAGGGAAATGGATGATTACTAATTTTAAGTAAAAAGTTATTGTTAACAGTTGGTAACATTAACTTAATGTTAAATTTGTTGCTGATAACTATATGGACACATAATTTTCTTGGAAATAACAGACAAATTTTGCTTTTGGCAAGTCAGTGAAAGTCAAATTAATGAATGAATGGAGCATATTTTTTTTCTGGAACTATGTTGCTCAATCTTCACAACTTTAAGATGTTGAACTTCAACTCACTGCTTAAAGTTGTCATGGTTGAGAAATACTGTTCCTTCCCTCATCCAATACTTAAATAGGGACTTAAATACTTAAATTTGAGTTCAATTCTATTTGAGTTAAAAGAACCTCAGTGGCGCAATGGTTAAATGCAGCATGCAGACTATCTCTGCTGACTTGTTCAGCAGGTTGTCAGATCGAATGTCAGCAGGCTCCATCCTTCTAAAGGTTGGTAGAATGAGGACTCAGATTGTTTGGGGGCAATATGCTGACTCTGTAACTGCTTGAGGAGTGTTGTAAAGCTCTGATAAGCAGTATACAATATCTGACTGCTATTGCTATCTCCGCTGTAAGCCACCCAGAGAACTTCGGGAGTTGGGCGGCCTAAAAATGTAATAAACAAATAAATAAATAAATTGCTTAATTTACGGAATTTTGAAACAGGTCCTTATTGAAACAGGTCCTTAAAAATCATTTTCCCTAAGTAGGAAACTGCTTTATTAAGTCAGACCATTATATCAACATAACATTCTCCACTGTACAAGCTAATAATGACTTTTTAGAGATTTGGGCATGGATTTAAGCAGGCCTACCAGTGAAGGAATCTATGAATGTTTGTGTGCAAACATTCCATTGCGACTTAGCGATGGAGACTTTTCTTCTCTAAAAAAAGATATTGGGCGTATTCAACCTGCAAAATCTCACTTTAGAGCAAAGTAGCAAGAAAACTAAAGTGAGTAATTTCACTCACAGTTATGTCAGCTTGTAGGCAAAGCACTGAATAATGCCAACATTCGGATTTTTATAAACTGGCAAGAAGTCAGAGGCATCATTTTGTTCAACAATACATATGATGAGGAAGAGCCACACAGGCTAACGTGAATTTCAAGCTATTCAAGTGCCTGATATCAGGCCACTCAAGTGCCTACCCCAGGGAGAGGGTCAGGTGGCCTATTATTTCATCCTTATTTACCCTTATCCTACAATGGAATTAAAATGATCATGGTCCCCTAAGGATCCGCTGCTGGTTCTAACCGCTGCTTTTGATTTTGCCATTATCTTTATTACGTTTTGTGATTTGAGGCTTTTCACATACCACCTTGGTTTTATTCTTAAAAATATGCTTTGGATAACTTAAATAAAGTGCACAAGCGATGAAAAGTTTATAGGCTAAGAAGAAATGATGACCCCCTTCCAAAACAGAGATGCAGTCTCTTGTGATCCAGAAATATTTTGTTTAGTTCAATGCAATATTCTCTCCGATGAATATGTGCAGAGATACAGCTTCATTGCTAAAACTCCTACTGATGTTGAAAGAAATGTGTCTGTAGTTGCTATCTTAAGAATAATGTTGGAGTTGGATTTTATCAGGAAGATAAAGTCTAAAACTGTGGTTGAACTATTGACAAAAACCCTTTGTAGATACCAGTTTGGCTTTAAAAGGACAGAAGGAGCTAACTTTGCTAAAGAGAAAAGAAAAGCAGAAACCACCTACTTAAACGCATTTTCCCCCTTTAGCCTTAATAATGATTAAATTGACATAGAGAACATCGATATCATAATGTTTGAACCAGTTCATTAACTATAAATAAGTGAAAAGGGAGAAATCAGACAGTTTCTCCAATTATCATTTTTAAAAATATATATGTATAATGAAATATAACTACATTTTTTAAAATCCACAAATAAAAGATGAAATGCACTATATAATTATATACCATATATATATATATATCTATATGTCACAAAATTATGATGATTTTAAGAAGAAAACAAAGCATCAAATAAAAAAAATAGTAAAAGGGAAAATGTGATACCTGAAAAATAAATGATTTCTCAGGCTAATGGTTTTCAATTTCTCTTTTTTTCCTTTTAGGCATCATAAGATCTTTTGTGTCTTGTCAACTGCATTCCAAATTCAGCCCTGAAAAATATTAAGAAACTTCATTTTAATATAGAAATTATTATTACTATTTCAAAGGCAAGTAACATTTCTTTATTTTTATTTAAAGTTAAACATCAGAGTTTATTGTATATGTTGTATATCAGAAATTGGTGTATATGTATCTGTAATTATCAATTTAAAATTAATTTAGTTTTCCTCCCATTTTGATAAATGTCACTGTATTTCTGTAATCTTAAAAAATTGCCATTTTTTAAAAATGGCAAATCAGTACAAAATCTCATTTATCCTCATAATTATATTTGTGTTAATCATTTTTATATCATACATTTTGATTCAAGCTTCCTTTTGAATGTACTTTTTCTACACATTTCCTTAACATACATTTTTCTGAAATATATATAGAATGTATGTATCTTTATATACATGTTCTTTGCTCTGAAAACATCACCTTAAAATTCAGAAAGGTCAGAATACTAGTTATTTATATTTTAATTCACAAATTGACTGAGGTGATAATAGCTAGATAAATCTAAACTGAAATGTGAGCCAAATTATTTTCTTTCCCATTTCTGTTTGAAATCAGCCATACCCTTGACCATAATGAACTCATCTGCAGGATAATTTGAAAGACACAAATAATTTTCTAGAAATATAACAGAGCATTTCGTCTTAACTCGGAATTCATGAGGAGTGAGAAATGAACCACCAGAGGGGGGAAATGCTTGATTCAAGCATAAAGGTAAGTTTTGGATAGTAATCCAGTAATGCACTTATCTTTTATTTTTCTCTTTTTTGCACTGCTTACCTAGATGCCACTTTCCATTTTATCTTTATCTACCTCCTTACTCCTTTTTTTCCCCTATTTTCTGAATCATTTTGCAATCAGGTTTTCCCTCCCTACTCTATAAGCTAATTGGAGATTAGCTTCTAAAGCATATATACCATGGAAAGAAGAACCCGCAAGTGACAAGCAAACATAGATATAACAGAAGTTAATACAAAATTCATTGGGCCTCTACTGAATTCCTATCATCTTGATAAATTGTATACTTCATGACATGCACATAAACATCGTGCACTTCTCCTGTGACTGCACAAATTTTACCAAATGCTAAACAAACAGAGAGAAGATTAAATGCCTGAGCATTTTCTTCCAAACTAATTGGATGGAGGGGGGGGGGTAGTTGTTGTTATCTATGGCTATCAGAAGTCTGTAGAGATTCTCAGACATCCAGGTTATGGTTGTCCCAAAGGTGCTTTTTCAGGAGGCACTGGACTTTCTTGTTTTTTTCTTTTGAAGACATTTCACTTCTCATCCAAGAAGCTTCTTCAGCTCTGACAGGATACTGGGGAACGGAAGGATTTCTGCAAAGAATATAAAACCCTCCATTCCCCACCATCTTGTCAGAGCTGAAGAAGCTTCTTGGATGGGAAGCGAAATGTCTTCAAAAGAACAAACAAGAAAGTCCAGTTGCCTCCTGAAAAAATACTTTTGGGACAATGGCTATTAGCAGGGGTGGGATTCAGCTGGTACGGACCAGTTCGCATGAACCGGTAGTTCCGGTGATGAGTTGGGGCCTACCACCTGCCCCTGTGCTATATTTTCTTCATGCAAAGTTAACCAGTTGTTACACTGGTTGAATCGCACCACTGGCTATCAGCGAGTTAAAAATGTTGAAGTAGCTGTTATTTATTTAGTACATGGCATATCATACAGGGACTAGAAATCTATATTAACATTTCACCTAGATTAGTAAAACACAATAAAATATAAATGCTAAAAAGATCTATGTTCAACTACCAGTGTCTCTAGGCATCTAATCATTGAAGCGCATCATCATTTATATTTTTTAAAAAAACAGATACAAGACCAGTATACGCCCTCAGTTTATATGATATGATCTACAGTTTGATGTGGGACCCTATAGCCAGACTATTCTGTAGACTAGGGGTCTCCAAACTTGGAAACTTTAAGATTTGTTGACTTCAACTGCCAGAATTCCTCAGCTAGTTCTGCTGGCTAGGCAATTCTGGGAGTTGAAGTCCACAAGTCTTAAAGTTGCTAAGGTTGGATTATTGGACAATTGGAGACTCCTGCTGTAGACCTTCTTGGCTCTCAAAATACATGGCAATGAAGCAGATGTTTTCACCATTCAGACCAAAATCAAATACATTCGAATTCCAAGAGATGCTAGAAAATTTCTCTTGGAGAGTTCCAAGCAGGATACAAAAGTGTCAGTCTTTCTTTCTTACTCCACCAAAGTGTGATAATCAGAAACAGTACCAGTGAATGCGCATGCTTAATATGGTGATTAGATACTAGAAACCACTGGGGTGATGTGGGGAGGCAGACTAAACTGGACATGCATCAATTATTTAAATGCTACAAGCCAGCTGCTACCGAGGTCATTTGCTTACTGAAATTCCAAATGCCACAACCAACTAGCCAAGAAATTGTTTAAACTCATACAGCAAAAAATTAAATAAAAATTATAAGCCTTTAGCTATAAATGTACAGCTTCATTTTTATTATGTATTGCGTGCTTCTTCTCTCCTTTTAAAATAGCAAATTAATACTCTTTGTGCTCTGAACAATGTTTTTTTAAATATCAATTTCTTGAGGCTTGAGGCTAAATATTACAAGAGTACATAGACAGGAAAAAAACATTTCCTGATTATGAAAATGCAGAGGACTCAGATCACAATGATTTCATTTCTTGTAATATACAAAGATGACATTTCTTAATCTAGATGATTGAGCAATATGTATTCATTGAGAGCTTCTCCTAAAGATTTAAACTACAATTTCTAACAGTAACCATTTTAAAACTAAAGTTCAGAGCACTAGAAGGAAAAAATCATGGGGTGGAGGAGATACATTAGGAATTAAATGAACTGCAAATAGCAAGTCAACATGTCTGAAAGCTTTTACAAACTATCTGGGAAGCCCAACATAAACTCTATGGGCTAATAACAGTTCTCTTAGGCAAAGACTAGTCCACCAGATAAGAACCATCCATTGACATGCATCCTGGCAAACTCTCACAAGATAGAATACTGTTTTGAGATCATGCCTGCTTTTGACTATGGCAAGGAAAGGCAAAGAGAAGATATCTTCCACGTCCAAACCCCTCCAACAGAGACTCACTCTGTACTCCTTGTCCTATCTATAATCCTAGTTAAAGAGCAAGGATGACATTGTTGCTTCCTCCCAAATACAATTTATTGCTCTTCCTCATCATATTCAATATTCAAAGCTATGCTGTTTCTGATCATGGATGCGTGATTAGCCTCCTCCATGAACGTGGCTCTAAAACCTCTTTAAAACATCCAAGGAAGGTGTTTGATTAGGGCAGTGAACTCTTTAAGATAATTACAGCCTGTGTAAGTAAGCACATGCTTTTCAAGGCTGCACTGAAGGTCTTCCCAATCAGTTCATTGGAATATTTCAACTTCCATTAGCAGGAGATAAAAGCCAGCTGTGATTTTGAACAGTGTAAGAAAGGGGAGGACAGCGTGGCTGATGATGTTTCACCCTTTTATAAACTGCTACAGATATTTATTCAGTTAACCTCTTATATATATGCTGCTTTTCTATAGCACGCTCTACACATAGGCTTAGCATTAATTTATTGGTTAGGTAATACCATACTTGACTTTGGGTTGAAAGGGGAAAGGGATTTCATTAGAAAGCATGTGAACAAAGACAGCAAGTGAACTAGCATATATTACAATGTAATAAGGTAACAGAGGAATAATAATGTATTATGTAAATGTAAATAGATAGCTCATGCTGAGTTTGCTATATTTCAGAAGATTGACCCAGTTTAATTCAATGCAATTCAAATGCCCTGTCCATCTCTCTGCCAGAAAAAGGATGGCAGCAGAAAAAGGAACATACAAACAACATGTGAAAGAGGAATAGATATCGATGCCTCTGTCACCGTATTAATGTTGCACCTCAGTGTTTCTCAAGCTTGGCAGCTTTAAGATCCACGGACATGCTGGTGGAGGAATTCTGGGAGTTGAAGTCTGCACAACTTCAACGGGGAAGCTTTAGCAAACATCATTAGTGGCAATTTTATTTTTTAGTCCCATGGAATTTACCTTTTCCCCGTACCTTGGATCTGTAATGAAGTTTTCCATCTTGGCCCCATAAATCAAGAACATAAATGTTTTCTTGATTGGTCACCAATAGTTCAGATTCTATGCAAAATTAGAAGAAAATGTTCCAAAGCCCATCTCTTTACACTTATTATTTGTGTAAATTATGGTATACCTGGTATATTTATCATCCAGTGACTCAGTTCTTAAACACTTAAATCTGCTAAATCTGTATAATTTGCTGTCATTTGAAAACTTATACTCTTTAATCTTACTCTTAAATCCAGGGCAATTATAAACATATTTAAAGAAACAAGAATACCAATATAGAGCCTTGCTAACTGTCATCCTTCACACTGTTTGTAAACTATATATTTATTTCTGCTCTAGGTCAATTGCAAGCAATTAGAAAAGCAATAGGAAACTAAGTATTAGCAGGATCAGTGCCAACTTAAATTCTGCTTCCATTATGAGTTTTTACAAAAACAAAAGTATTGTGAGATTTCAGAATTTTCAACTAAATGTTGCAAGATAAGGACTTCCTGTTTGCAGTCCGGCGATACTGGGCACAGAATCCGCAAGCTCTGCGGTTCTGGCCCAGGTTTGCCGGCCTGAGGGTCCCAACAGAGACTTAAACTTCCTTGTGGCGGGGTGAAGCATAGAGGTGCTGCCAGCTGGGTAGAGGGAATCTGCACATTCCCTCCCCACCTTGGATTCTTTCTTCAAGCTTCCAAGATTCTTTCTTGGATTCTTTGGTCGGTGAGATGGTGAGCAACAGCCGCCATTAAGCCTGGAACAAACGGGGAAAGAAAAGTGCTGGAGGGAGAGAGGAAGATCTGCATGGAGGTTGGTGTTGGAGTGAATTAATATGCTAATTCGAAGTTTAACCCCTATGATATAAAGCCAAGAAAGGATTGTCCTGAAACAGCTGATTAGCGGAATTTGAATATTATTAGGACGACCCAGAACTCTTGTGAATTCCTTCGATGCCATACCTATTTCAATTGGCTGAAAAGTGGTTGGATAAGACTATTTGCTGACATTGTCGATTGGAAGTTAGAGTTAAAAAGAACTGTCTGCTTTAATATACTGCAATATCAAAAAATAGACTGTTATACTTGGAGATGGCAGCAGAGGCAGAGAAGGTGGGGGGAGATGCTGTGTCTTCTGATTCGCTTAAATCAATGGAGGACAATCTGGAGGAAATGCGAGACTTGGGAGCCAAAATTATGGTCATGCTGGATCGCATGATCAAGCGAAAAGTACAGGAGGAGGCATGTGGAGATTTAGCTGAGGACAGAAGGTTGGTAGAGGAGATGAAAAATGGAGAAAAGTCCATGATGACACAGAGACAGAAGGAGGAAAAAATGGCACCGGCCGTGAAAGGAAAAGACTTCAAATTAAAAGTCACTGCACAAAAAAAAGATGAGTGGAGGCCAGCTCAAGTTGGAAACAGAGACTGTGGACTTGGAAGAAGGAGTGGCCAAGAAGCAAACAACAAAACAAAAAAGAATACCAGACACTGAAAGAATACCAGAGGGAAAACGGAAGCGTCGAGGGAAGATACTCATGAGGAAAAAACGACAAGATGAGGGCTGAGAAGCAGACCTAAACTAAGATAACCGAGACTGTATGACCAAGGAAGGCTGTATTATGTACTAAGAACAAGTGCAATCAAAGTCTATATTTGTTTGGAAATGATTTGGTTAACTGGATTTTATGATGCATTTTTAAGCTATAGATACCTTTTAAACTGTTTAACTTACTAATTTCTTTTTCTTTCTTTTTCTTTTTACTGCTTCTCCTTTTTAATATTTTGATAATGAATAAAATAAGAATATATTATGAATATGAAATAGAAAGTGAATAGACTAGGTTTAAGATGAATTAAAGATGATTTTAAAATGGGGATGTGGGGAAGCAGGGGAAGTATATTTTGAACATGTTACAGTTTTAGAGGGAAATTAAAATAAGCTAACTAAAAAGAAAATTGAAGTCCAAACAACACTGTGCAGAAATGAAATGTATTTTAACCGTTGTTTTGGAAAAATAATTACAAAAATTTACAAAAAAAATAAGTGTTGCAAGATATGGCCACAAAGCCTTTCAGTGAGATTTAACTTGTGCAATATTTGGAAAGTATTTTAAATTGAAGCTTTTAAATAATTGGTAGAGAATGCCCAAAGCCTAAACATTTTGCCAGTACTAGAGGACAATTTCCAAGGAAATTAACCCAAGGTGATTTACTGCAGGATAAGCCTATTACATAAAAGTACAATAGTCCATGAGTTAGTGCCTATCATTTGAGCAACATGTTGGAAATAAGCAACACCAGTTTAAAGAAAAATATGCCAGTTTTGGGAAGACAAAACACATAACAATAGGAAAGGCTTTATACATTACTGTCTCTTACTCAAAGAAACGAACCAATTACAAGGGTAAGGTAAGATTTATAACAAAATCTCTTGTTTATTCTAATCCTGATAACATACTGTTTATACATCAGATAAGAATTGTTATTTGTCCTCAATCCTCTATCAAATTCCCTTGCAATAGTGCAACAACAAAGTAGGGAAAATTCATGGAACTGGAAAGTAATAGATCCCTCATTAAGTGACCGGTTTATAGTGTTACACCCTGAAATAAAACTTGATCTCCAATACAAATTGCATGTCTGCCATGAATGGTACCTCAAATATGCTATGCACAGTCTCACTGCAATGGCTGTACACTTGGAAAAATAGGGCAAAAAAGGAAATGGTTTATAGAAAAACAATTAAAACTTTTAGTTTGTATTGCGTGTAAATGTGTAAGAAATAATATATGTACAAAGTTTAAAAATTCAGAAAAGCCTTGCATAAATGCAAGATGATCACAGTAAAATGATATAATTTAAGCAGTGTTTCAACAGCTGTTGATGCTTCAAATATCACTAAATCTGCTTCAGCCTAAATATATTTCCAACCATATCCACCAGCTTGCTAGATATCTAGTTATACATTTTCTGTATACAAACAATGTGTATGTACTGTATATAAAATGTATTTTTCAGCTTTTAGTTTCCTAGGGTGTTCATGACATAAACTCAGACTATACTATAAATGTTTCTGAAATCTTTAACATAATCACACACCAACACTGCCATTTTTCCAGCCAACTGGTAAGCCAAATAATATATCATGCTTTTGAGGAATAATCCAGAAAATCATTGGCATGACTGCAGATTATGAACAAAAGCAATCAGCCAAATGCTCAACTGACTTCTCTCCTGAGATAATTACCATTCACCTTGCCCCAATCTTCCAATTTCATTAAAAAAAACCTCGCTTTTCCCAAATCGAGCCTAAATAACTATGTGTGAGTAATAGCTCAGTATTTGATTTGGAGCTCATCATCAACCCTAATGTGCAGTTTAATCATCTAGACCAGGGGTGTCAAACTCGATTTCATTGAGGGTTGCATCAGGATTGTGTTTGACCTTAGCAGGGCCAGATGGGCATGGCCAGTTTGACAACATTCATGTCAGTGTGGTGGTCCGGGCAAGGCTGGGGGGATCTTCAAACAGCCTTCTGCCAGCGAAAATGGAGCCCAGGAGGGATGCACATGGCCTTCCCAAACTCCTTTTTCCCTGACAGAGGCATCATAGGCCGATCTTTCGCTATTTCCAGGGCGGCCCCGCGGGCCAGATCTGAGCACCCCACGAACCAGATGTGGCCTGCAGGCCTTGAGTTTGACACCCCTGATCTAGTCTGTTAAAACTCTGTCCTAAAGCCTGTAAAGTTTCTTGCTAATACCTGAAAATATAGAAAGCTGACTCGTCTAACTGAAAGAGTAGAGTAGTACAAAATTAAAATTAAATTGTATTATTTAGAAATACTTATTATCAATTTTTTTAATAAAATGTGTATCCCTTGCTTACAAAATGAACCTCTAATTTTAATAATGGTTAGTAGGCAAATTTAATCATAGTATCTTGTGTGCATGGTTTTGCCATTATATATACAGGATACATATGGATCAGAATTTTGTCTGTAAACTGGTAAGAATACATTTTCATGAAATTAAGAATAAAAGGAGCAAAAGTGTAACACAGCATTTTACTCCATCATACTTAAGAATCACCCTCTGTGGCATGGAGTTTTAGAAAACTGACCCAAGCATCTTATGAATTTTTATCAGTTTTGTCAAAGAATGCTGAGTTCCATTAGTCAACAAAGGATTAATCGTACATATGTATAAGCTTACATGTACACAAACAGAGAGGGTGTATCTATTGCAAATATTTCACAATTAAATCTACTTTTGAGAACATATATAATAAATTCAATATTTATAGTTGAAAAAACTTCAGTAACTCCCAGATCATGAAAAAATTTTCATTTGGGGAATATTTAGTTCAATGCTTTAAGATCCAACAGCAAGACAAAAAAGGAGGAAAGTGAGATAGAATAAAAAGAACCTCAAATATTTTGAACTATAAACTGCAAATTTCACAGGTAAAACATACATAAAATAATTGCCAATTTGTAAAGTTATTATTATTCTGTTTTGTACTCCACAGGCAATTCTAAACTTATGATCCATCCTTTAATGACCACTGAAAGTCACAATGGAATTTTAAAAAGCTACTTATGACCCATCCTTGAAATTATGACTTCAGCCCCCACCCCATGATCACCTGAATCACATGTTGGCAATTGGCTTGTGTTTACAACCAGTTGCAGTGTTCCACAGTTACATGACTGTGGCTTGCAATGTTTATGTTTTCTAGCAGAAAAAGAGCAAAGAATACTCATTAGCTTTTGTTGTTGTTAGTTGCAAAGTCGTCTGACCCATCGTGACCCCATGGACAAAGTTCCTCCAGGCCTTCCTGATAACGTCCCTGATAACCACAATGGGGTGGTCACTAACCTGGAGCCAGACATCCTGGAATGTGAAGTCAAATGGGCCCATTAGCTTTAATGGTCCTTAAAGACCATGTGGTTTGCTTAACCACATGATTGATTTAATGACCATGGTGATTTGCTTTATGGCTGACATTAAAATGGTCATAAAAATAAACACAAAATGCAGCCAGGTGGTGCCTCTACTTACGACACAGCAATGACTTTTAGGTTCCATTGTTGTCATATGTCAAGGACTATCTGTATTTCCTATTGTTACACTCCAACCACAAAACTTTCCTCTTCAAAATCTGGCTCTTTTTAAAGATTTTTTTTACAAGTTTCCTGAGAGGTTACTGGTTTTGCTTGGCAAACAAAAGAAACAGAATAAAATATTTCATAGAGTTCTTGCATTTAAAAGGGACAGATTTGAGAGGAAAGGCTATCTTCCTTTGGTGTGAAAGCTTTTTGAAAACTAAATGAATCCAACTATATTTAGAAATCAGTGAAATAAAAAGAATTAACATGAACAGAAATAGATGTATGCATACATTTGTGTACTGTATGTGTACTCTGATTTTCACTGGTTGGCATATATTACATTCATTATTCTTTCTTTTGTCATGGGATTACATATTTATATCTTTTCTAGTTTTATTATTAGGCTTATATTTTGACTTCAATATCTTCATAGAATTTAAGTGAAGACATTTATTATGGCTAAACATGGTACAACCAGGATATATTAGAGGTTTTTTTGGCATTGTTATATCACATCTTGGATGACTCTCTTTATGAAATGAAACACACAAGCCCTAAACATTAATGCTGTTTCTTTTCTCAAGCTCCCTTTATGTATCAACAGAACCCGCATGAAACATTAAGTGGCAAAGATATGCAACACTCAGAAAACCTGAAAGAATAAAATAGAATAACAGAGTTTGAATGGAGGTCTTCTAGTACAATCCCATGCTTAGGCAGGAAACCCTATACCAGGGGTGCTCAAACTATGGCCCGGAGGCCGGATATGGCCCACCGAATCCATTAATCCAGCCCATGTGGGATCATGAGGCTGCCCCGCCCACATCGCCTCACCTATCCATCGGCACCCACCTGCCTTCTGGAGGCCAAAAACGGGAGGCACAGAGGCCTCAGGAGGCAAAAAAGAGCCTGTTTTTGGGTAGCAGAGTAGTTCTGGAGGCCAAGGACAAAAATGGGAG
>JANHGC010001492.1:140460-151115 GCA_027560395.1 Boaedon fuliginosus | reverse complement strand
TTGAGTCTGAGCCTGTTGGTCCCCATCCAGATCCTCACAGCCTCCAGGCACCGGGACATCACCTTGACAGCATCACTGGTCTGGCCTGGGGCGGAGATGTATAACTGGGTATACTGAGGGTATACCCTGGGGTAGGGTATTCAGCATACTACCCCATGCCGACGAGTGATCTCACCTAGCGGTTTCATGTAGATATTAAATAAATGTTCTTATAATTCATACAGAGTTGGCCCCTGTGGAGATCTGGACTATCCCTGGCCTGTTAGCCTCCCACGGGGCTGTCAAGACCTGGCTCTGCAAGCAGGCTTGGAACTAACTGACTTCCCTGTATGAAAGTATAGTACGTTTGTTATTGTATGTTTGTGTTCTTTTTATTATATGTAGTTTTATTGATCTTTTTATATTTTTTATCCTCATGTTGTAATTTTATTGTTTTAAATTGTTGTTCACCGTCTTGTGTTCCCTCTATTGGGAGAAGAAAGGTGGGGTATAAATGAAAAATTAAATTAAATTAAATTAAAACATGTAGATACAGTATATTATGCATCAAGTTTAAATATTATGTTCATTTGTTTCAGACTAAGATACTGGCCACAGAAGCATCACTCCTCTTGTTTATAAAAGAGAAATATTATTTTAAAATGCAATATCTAGGTTACAATATCAAAATATCATTTTCCAGCCAAATAAGTCAAACTAAACAACAGAGATCAAATGAAATAAAGATGTTTTAATGCAATAAAAGCTCTGTTAAATACAATTTCTTTTGCCCCTCAGTGCCTCACTGCCTTATAATTTTTTTGGCTGTTTGTTCATCTCTCTCTGATATTGAAAGGAAATTGAATATATATATATTCATTCTAAGAATTTCCAATTCATGAGGAAACCTTTGGCTATGCTATACCCATGGAGAATCCAACTTTCTTAGGACACCATGATCCTAATTAGAGCCTAACAAAATACAAATGATGGCATGGAAAGAACATGGAGTAAATCAATTGGAAATTAAAATTGCCGATGGAAAAGAATCAAGTCTACAAAAAGAAAGGGTTATCCATATTTATTCCCAAGATCTATAATTAGAAATTGGGGAGTGGATGAAAGAAGACTTTTAGAGGAAAAGGGGACAAGATCAGGAAGAACTTAAGGCATTCAATTCTTAAATAATTATTTTTCCCATTCCTAAAACCTGGAGTGTTTAAAGAACATGATAATCCCAGATCAGTCATTTCCCAGAAATGTTAACCTTCCAAATGAAAGTGACGCAAGATCCCAACATATGTTCCTTCCATCTGGCTTTGGCATCCCACTCAAACATTTCCAATTCCCAAAGCCCTCTGAAGCTAACTACATGCAAAAATAGTGGTCAACATGAACTTGACTAAATTATGTTATAAATGCAAGCCTTCACAAAACTTAATTACAGCACTTTTATATGTAAAAAAATTAACCCCAGATTTAAGATGAAAATTCTAGGGACTGTTTGTGATTCCTGCTGTATATTAGCATATAAATCTACACCAAGCTTGTCCAATATGTGACCAATAGGTTGCATGCAGCCCTGAACAGTTAGTAACATGGTCCCACAAGATTATGTGATTTACATACACTAACTATATTATAAATTTCATATGCAAGCCAAAATGTTGGGCACCCATGAGTTACCCTGCTGACATTTTAAAGTGAGAGTGTGACAATTAGGGGGATTAAAAGGTCAGATCTAAGTTTTATTTTATCCACACCAACTATTTTCCCAACTCCAAATTATTTCCATTGCTTTAACTACTGTAGGGGAAAACATACCTTGTTTGTCAGGTATGCTACCTACGATTGAGGAAATAACACACAGCCATCAAAACCAGAAGCCAATCCTTTTCTAAAACAAGCTAAATCGGTGATCATCACATCTGATGGAACCTAATTCAGTAGCGCAACTGAACCAATAAAATACCTTTACCTAAGATTCTAAGTCTGTGTTTCTCAATCTTGGCAACTTTAAGATGTGTGGATTTCAACTCCCAGAATTCAGCATGCTGGCTGGAGAATGCTGGGAGCTGAAGTCCTCACATCTTAACGTTGTTATGGTTGGGAAACATTGCCCTTAAGTTAAAAAGACACAGCCGTATATTGTGAGAGTGGAGAACTTCTTTCTATATTTTCCAGCTCAATATTTTTATAAAGAAAACTATATATGGTATTCCAAGTGTAATCTTAATATATATTTTAAAAATACTATCGAAATCTACATGTAAGAGTATGCACTGTGTTTGTGGCCTGAAGTCACAGGAAGTCAGTCATATTGGCTGGAATGTGAACCCTAATATTACAGTATGCAAGGTTACCCTGAAAACAAACAACTACATTAGTAAAATCCTTAATACTGATCACAACTTTTTAAAAAAGCTTCTACTAGTTGACTTTTAAAACAATAGAAAAAAAGACATTGAGGCATGAATTATTCCAATCTAACAGTCAGTACTAACTGAAAGAAAACAAACCCTGTTATTTTTATGCATCTACGTTAAACAAAGTGAGATAAAATACTAGCGTTTACTTTAATATACCCAACACAGTTGCCATGCTAGAACTCAGTAGAATGACACAGAGTACTTTACAGATTAGATTGTGTTCTCAGTTTTTGATGAAGACACAGAATTGTAAGTGACACAACTTACAAGGTTAACTATAAAATGGCCCCCAGGTGACATGATAAGACTTTCCAGTTCAACCACTGCAATATGCTCTTACACAGGGCTGCCTCTGAAGAATATATGGAAAGTTCAGCTGGTGTAAAATGCAGCAGTGTGAACAGTTACATGAGTTTCTGTATATGTTACCTCTTTCCTACGCAAGCTGCATTGGTTACCAGTTTGTTTCCTGGTCCTATTTAAGGTTGTTGACCTTTAAAGCAATACATGGCATGGGACCAGGTTAATTGAGAGACTACTTCTTTCTGATTTTATCTGCCTGTCCCACAAGATCCAACAGAATGGGCATGTTACGGGTTCAATTGTATTGTGAGCTACATTTGATGAGTCCTGGGAGAGGGGCCATTTCTGCTGTGGCCTCCATGTTGTGGAATCTCTGTACCAGGGTTAAGACTGGCCTCATCACTCCTGAGCTTTTGAAGATCCTTCAAGGCCCAGTTATGACTGCAGGCAAGGGACAGAAACTCATGAGATGGCTCCATTATTAACATCCTTCGGACAAGTTTTTTCTTTAGCCTTGCTTTTATATTTTAATGTTTTAATGGTTATAGGTAATGATTGTTTTATATTTATTATTTTATTGGATTGTTGTACACAAAACATAGTCACTCTCCATGAGATGGTTGGCTATATAAATTTGAAAAATAAATAAATGATGACCAAGCATCATCTCATGGAATGAGGCAACTCTATTAGTCTATGACACATACTTGCGATAGTTAATGTAACTATCGAAGTCCCAAATAACTTAAGTCCAAATTATTTGAAAGCCTTTTCTCAGGCAATTCTATCTGTTCTTACAGATCTCCTACAGGGGTCTTTCCTGAAAAGTGCACATTGCAATCCTCCTCACTGCTCGCCCTCAACTCTGTAGAGCTCTTTTCCTATCTGCTTTTTCTTTTTTCTATATAATGTTTAGAATGCCCTTTGAGCTGAGACTGTATTATATTTCTTAATGTATCCTATATGCTTGTAACTGTGTCAAAGTTTAGTTATTCCACTTGATTTTTCTGCCAGGATGTAAGGACACAATATTGAAAAGTATCAACATGCTTCAAGCACTGAAACAATTCTAATTGCTGTTTGTTCATGAAATATGTACATCAACTCCAGCCAGCCTGTTCAAGCTTCCAGTATTTTAGCCCCAAAAACTGAAATAAAAAAAAAAACAAGTTTCTGGTCTTTGTGGCAAAAAGAGAGAGACGTACAGGGGAAGTAGCATGGTATTTTGGAGGAGAAAGAACCACACTTTCTGTAAAAGAAACCCTAAGCTAAAATAATTTATAAAATGTGATTCAAATAAACTACGGTTAATAGCAGCCATACTTTGTTCAACAAAGTAGCTTCAAAAATTTGAAGAAGCCCTGCCAATGCAGATTGATATGAAAACAGCTCAAAGGTTTTCCTGCCCTACAGTTGCTTTTCAATGATATTTCCAAATGCATCATTTCACTCTCTAAGTCAGGGGAGTCAAACTCAAGGCCAACGGGGCAGATCCAGCCCGTGAGGTGGCCGCCCTGGAAACAGTGAAGGACCGGCCCATGGTGCCTCTGCCAGTGAAAACAGAGCATGGTAGGGCCATACACAGCCTTCCTGAAATCCGTTTTCACTGGCAGAGCGCTCAAGCCACCACAGCCACCCCGCAACATGAGTGATGTCAAGCTTGCCTGCCTACCCTGGTCACACCAACCTCAGCCTTTCAAAATCAAACACAACACTGAGACAGACCTCAATGAAATTGAGTTTGACACCATTGCTCTAAGTGGTTTACAATGTCAGCATATTTCCTCAAACAATCTGGCTCCTCATTTTATTAACCTTGGAAGGATGGAAGATTGAGTCAATCTTGAGCCAGAGGTGGTATTCAGCCAGTTCCGACAGGTTCCGGAGAACCGGTAGCGATAATTTTGATTGATTCAGAGACCTGGCAAATATCACCTTTGATTGGCCAACAGCATAGCCACACTCAAGCCACGGCCACAGAACCAGTAGTTAAAAAAAGTTGAATACCACCACTGCCTTGAGCCCCATCAAGAGCGAACTCCAGGCTGTGGGCAGTTAGCCTGCAATACTGCATTCTAACACAGTACCACCAGGGCTCGTCCTTCCTCCTTGGGGAAGCTGAATTCACTTAACACTAAATGATACACTTAACGACCACATGACTAGCTCAACAACTCTAGTTAAAATTATAATAAAATCAATTCCAGTCATGTGATGACTCACTTAATCACTTAGGGACTGAAATTCCAGTCTCAATTGTGGTTGTAAGTTATACATAAACCAAGAGAATCTTGTGACAAGTTAAGATAAACAGATTTATTACAGCATATATTTCATGGATTGTAGTCCATTTCATCAGACGAACAATATTTATTCTACATTATTTGGATGCATGGAGTATAAATTAAAAACTGTTATATAGTTTACATTTTGCATTTCACAACCACTTCATTTCATGCTTAACCATTTTTTTCACTCACTCATTTCTACATCACTCTTACCTGCCAACTGTCATTTCACCCATTTGATCTTGTGAATTCCACACCACTTAAATGTATTTAGCCATTAAGGATTTTTCATTGGTTTCACTGTTACATTTTAATATAGTTTCCTCCATAAAAAATATTCTCTTAGGCAAACTAAATTGCGTGCAAAGCTTTCCAGTAATTTGCTGGGCAAAACTATGAACATCAGTTAAATTCTGATTTGAATCGTCAATTCAATTCAATTTAAGCCCTTAAGTGGAAGTATTAACTCAAAGTGTTTCAATTCAGATTTCCAGATCAACAGCTGTTTCTCCATATGTAGAAATGTCCAAATTAATTCATAGGCATGAAATAAAATTTTCCAGTTCCAGTAGGAAACTCAATTTAATTCAACAATTCATTCAAGTATATTTCAAATCAAATCGGTAAATTGAATATTTACATAATCCTACAAAATAGGATTGTAGAAAAACTGCCAGATGTAGAGGATAAAAGATGGAGGCAGTAAGATTGGATAGAAAGCAAACAACTTGAAAATCAGGAGGCAGGAAGAGGCGCGTAAGATGACACCCTCGGTGCTTTTGACTGCTCCAACTGCTTCTCATGTACTGATCAGCTGAAATCTTTACAACAACCTCGTGCAACCGGTCCATATTATTTTCCCACATATAACATATATCCAGGCATTAAAAACAATGAGAGTAAAGATAAGGAGACCAGGGGTAAAATAAGAAATATAAGTCTGTATGTGAATGAATCAAAAGTGAAAGAAGAAACATAGCATAGTAACGTTGGGACTGAAGAACTTTCCTAAGGGCCATTCAAGTATAAAAAAATATTCATAGTTATTGTGCAAAAGGTCTCTATTCCTTGCCAATTCTTTTAGTAAAATGGCTGGAGAAACTGTGGCTTTCAGAGACAGCTGAATGACAGTACAACTTTGAGCAACCCCAGCCAGCCGGCCAATTCCTGTGAGGTAGGATAGGGGACAGGCTGTACTGATATCAAAATCTTTTCTAGGGAATTGAGACGAAAAGAAAATGCCTTTTAGCGGATTAGAAATTGTGGAGTGGTTCTGATGGTGGTGAATTAAGAAAGAAAGAAAGGAAGAAAGAAAAGTTATGAAAAGTCAAGGGATAAGGGATGCAGCCAAGGCCGGAAAAGGAGGGATGGCTTGGAAGGGAAGAAGTCATAGACAGAAAGAGTCATAAACTACTAGAGAAAGAAGAGTAGAGGGAAACACAAGAGTAGCAGTGGAAGGAACTGCAAGTCAGCTGAACTGTGGGAGGCAGGGAGGAAGAGGAAAACCCGAGGGGAGTTAGGATCTCTTGTGTGGCTGCGAAAGAAGCGGTTTGGTGCTGAGGAGGACAGTGTGGCTGGAAGACAAAGGGAGATGGATGCGATGGGGGAGTCAGCCTGGAATAAAGGGGTGGGGAGAAAAGATGGGAAACCCCTGGGGTGCGGGGGGAGGGCGGGAAAGAGACGAGAACTGGGTCAAGAGAAAAGAGCGCAACTCACTGGAGTGGGAAAGAGGTTCAAGCCGGAGTGGGAAGCCGCAGTCAGACCAGCGAGGGGACGCTTTCCCAGGAGTCCGTCTGTTGGAGCGGAGCGGGAAAGGGTGCTGGGGAACAAGGGGCGCGGGAGTGGAAAAGAGACGGAGCCGGAGAACAAGGAGGGGGCATGGAAGGAATGACAGGGTGTCTAAGGAGCCGGGTGGGAATCACGCCGCGGGACCCCCCTGGAACAGGTCCAGGTACGAGACCCGGAACTGGGACGCCTCCAACCCACCAAGCTCTCCATTTCCCAGGACTCACCTCCTCCAGCGAGGCTTCCTAGGCAGCTCCCGGTCGGAGAATCAATCGGAGACACGTCCGGCTACCCAGGCCCGGACTGTGGCTCGGTCCTTCGTGGAAGCGGCCGGTGGGAGGGAGAGAAGTGGTGGTGTGTGGGGGGGTTTGCCGAACCGACGCCACAGCACCGACGTAAGCCGAGGGGTGGGCTCAGTCACTCGGCTCGCCGTGCCGGGAGGGGGAGGGGGAGGGGGGGAAAAAACCAGCACGGGCGAGCGCAGCAAACAAGGAAATCAGCACCGGCTTGCAACACAGAATGACGAAGTGACGGGGGAGTCGAAGCCGAAGTGGGAGTGACGTCATCATATCCGTACGCATGCGCCCGGGTATCGGTACAGACTTGGGGAGTTGTTTCATTCGACTGACGCTGACGGGGGATTTTTTTTTTTATGTTCCCTTTTGATAAGTTTTTAAAGTTATTTTTTTAACTTGAACAGTGAGACAGTGAGCTGTCTGGGTACAACTGTCTCTGTGCAATTACAAAGTTTACAATATTCATTACATCGATAAACGTTCTCTAATCTTAGCACAATTATTAAACGGGGGGGGGTTCTCCTAAGGCATCCCCTCCCCAGGAATGGCAGCCAGGGGCAGGAATCATAAAGCAGCCCGGCAAGTATCGTACAAGTCTCCGTGGAGAAGGGCAGCGCCATCCAGCCGAGCTCCACTCGGGGGAAAAAAAACCGATTGAATTAAACCCGGCAATTCACGCCCCCGAGATTTCCAAAGCAAAGCCTTTCGAGCTGCTATGGTGGCGCCGCTTAGGTTAATAGCGATTTACTGAATGAATTCGACGGCCGGGTTTGTACAAGACATCAGCCGCAGCCAGACAAATTCTACTTTTCGTTCTGTGCTGCGCAAACCCTGTTAGGGGATGATATAACCAGCAAGGGACATCCGCTCAATTTTTGCATAGATACTTTAGAAAATAGCCATTTCGGATCTGAGGGGCCAAATGTGGACGACCACAAGATGACGGCAAAGAGACTTTTCTGTAGCTCTTCACCGCCACCCAGAGGTCACCTGCATTCATGCCACTCCAAATTGATAGCATCCCGACACTAAATTCTCCACTGTTTACTTTCTCATAGGGCAGTGATGGCAAATCTTTTCAGCACCATGTGCCCAAACCAGAACGCGCATGTGTATGTGCATGTGCCAGAGCACCGGAAAACTGAAGACTAGCTGGCCTGTTTTTTGGCCGCTTTGGGGGCCGTTTTTGGCTGTTTTTCTGGCTGTTTTGGGGACATTTCCAGGCTGTGTTTCCCACCCAAAACAGTCGCAAAAACAGCCTGAAAATGGCCCAAAAATGGCCTAGAAAGCGACTTGTTTTTTGCCCATTTTCAGGCTGTTTTAGGCCGTTTTCAGGCCATTTTGGGGTTGTCTTGTTTTTTTCAGGCCCTTTCAGATCTTCCACCAAAAATGCAGAGCAATGACTTGACTGCAGGTAAATTCTGCAATGTGTAATGATGCTTACTCTCTGATACATATGCATAGGTCTGCAGACTAAATTGGTTTTCATCAATGTGTTATGCTATGTTAAGTAAACGGATTACCAACAAAACAAACAAACTACCCATCCTGTTATTTATCTTGGTTATTTACTTTTTGGGGAAAATCAGTACATGTAGTCCTCAGAATACAATTGTAGTCCTCAGAATACAAGACCGCCTCCTGCTACCTTATGCCTCCCAGCGCCCAGTTAGATCCCTCAGAGTTGGCTTGCTACGGGTCCTGTCAGCCAAACCATGTCAGCTGGCGGGCCCCCATGCTCAAGCCTTCTCTGTGGCAGCACTGACCCTCTGGCATCAGCTCCCTGCGGAGATCAGGACCATCCCCACCTTGGTGGTCTTCCGTAAAGCCACAAAGACCTGGGTCTCTCAGATGGCCTGGAAGTGATGTGCCCCCACTTTTTGAATGTGTTGATTGTTGTTTAGCTTTTTTATATAATATATTATGTATTTTAACTTGTTGTTAGCTGCCTCAAGTTCCCCTGACCGGGGAATTGAGGCGGGGTATAAATGTAATAAAATAAAATAAAAAATAAAATAAATAAAATTGGGACTGGCAACTTCTTCATTAACAATTAAGAATACAGTCATATAGTAAAATGTCACATGCCTGTGCTGGACTTATGACAGCCACTTCACTGGAAATCACATGTGGTTAAGCAATGACAATGACTTTCAGCTTGCTGCTGGCTTCCCCAATATCTTTGCTTGTTGGAAGCTATGAAGAGCACAAATTGTGATCATATGACTGTGAGACACTGCCACCATCATAACACCTCAGTACCCAAGGGGTAACCACATGATTGTGGGGATGCTGCCATGGTCCTCAGTTTGAAGACTCATAACTTTTTACGATGGAACTTTTTCAGTTCCATCGTAACTTCGAACAATCACTAAACAGGGCAGTCATTAACGGAGGAGACTCTGTAGTTTCACAAAACAGACAACTGATTATAACTAGTAACATTGCCAATTAACAATGAAAGAAACATGTATTTATATGTATTTCTGAAGAGGATTCATTGTAGGAGGTTTTCAAATTACCATCACGCCTACATTCTTTCAGAGTTTAGTCCAAAAGAACCTAAATTTACTTCATGCATGTGGGTGGAATGTTGTAAATAAATGTATGTGGGCCAACATGCTTCCTACATCCTGGCTATTTCATTTCAGGGAAACTTCTAAGCGCAACCTGTTTAGTTAATGATATGTTTGTGCACACCCAGATTTGGTCTTCTTCACCTTGTCTGACTCATTGGAAAGGGTGTCACTGTTGGAATGACAGTGCTGTACTGCTCCATCCTGAAGATCTGCTTTAGAGGATGGTGCAAACAGTGACATGTGGTACCGTACCCAAGTGGCAGCCTCCTCCTGATAAGCAGAGTAAAGGTATCTATTTATCCCCTGCGTTTAGGAGAACCTTAAATTTGCTATTTAACATAAATCAGCCTAATTACTCTTGTCAAATATATATTGACAAAGACTTTCATATATATATCCTGATATATATATATATATCCTTCATATATATATTTCATATATATATATGAAAGTCTTGGTGTATTGGGATCTTTTCCCATGTAAGATTAAGAGTATCTTGGCGACATTTCGACAAGATCCCACTCATCATCTTCAGGCTGGTGCCTTCGGCTTCGTGCCTCTGGTAGCACCAACCTGAAGATGACGAGTGGGACTTCGTCAAAACGTTGCCAAGATACTCTCAATCCTACACAGGAAAAGACCCGAATACACCAAGACTTTCATACCTATACCCATGAAAATCTATGAAAACATATATATAGTATATACAGTATATACAGCTTTTTCTTTCAGTTTTGCAATGCGCTTCACATATTTACAACAAAAGTAGTTAGGAAGAATAGCTTGCAAATGGTATTTGTAACAGAACACTTTTACACAAGGCACACTTGAGGAAAACCTGTAGAAAAGTATTTATTAAAATAAAATGTCATGCAAGGTTTAATTTAAATAAATGCAGAATGAAACTGAAGGGGAATGTTGAAAGTTAAATAAACAAGATTTGGTCTTTTCTGTTAGAAATCTCTCTGATTTCTTAATTGTTGCTATGATGAATGG
>JANHGC010001492.1:119981-130572 GCA_027560395.1 Boaedon fuliginosus | reverse complement strand
AAATATTGTGATTTTAATTGTTGTAAGCCGCCTCGAGTTCCCCTAACCGGGGAAATGAGGCGGGGTATAAATTCAAATAAATAAATAAATAAATAAATAAATAAATAAATAAATAAATAAACAAACAAATAAACAAATAAATGGTATGTTACACTGAAAAATAAATAAAACTTTAAATCCCAGGTGTCGGGTATGAAATTATTAAATCCAAGTATTGTACCATATTTAGAGGGATAAGTCTATTACACACCTATACTCAGGAGTGGGAATCCTGCCCAAATAATACTGAACCCATGCTGGCTTGGGAATTCTGGAAGTTGAAGTCCATAAGTCTTAAAGTTGCCAAGTTTGGAGATCCCTGCAAAATAATATGAAAAATGTGCATCTGCAGATAGACCAACCCGCATTTTGGTCTGCTTTTCAGCAGATGAGCTAATCCACAAGTATATATGGGAAACACAGGTACTTTACAAAGTATATATTCATGGATAGGCCCATCTGCAGATAAGGCAAACCCCACTGTTTAGGTGCATTGTGGCATCTAACATTCTCAGCTTCTCTGTGAGTATACATGGTAGCTTTTTTCCTATATGGATTGACAGGACATATCCTACTCAACTATGTCCAAGTATCAGGAGTAGGAAGCAGTGTTCTCTTTCTTGAAGGGATGGTTCCAGTTAGGGAATGTGAGAGGATGTACTTGATATCTTATGTTGTGGTGTGTCTCAGACTCAACACATATCCCCATTATTTAATAGCTGTATGACACTGCTGGGAGAGTTTATCTTCTAGCATGGAGTCAGTTGATATCGATATCTTGAAAATAAACCAAAGTTTCTCAACCTTGGAAAATTTAAGATGTCTAGACTTCAACTCCCAGGAATTCTATTCCCCCCATGCTGGCTGGAGAATTCTGGGAGTTGAAACCCAGATGCCTTGAAGTTCTCAAGGTTGAGAAACACTAATCTAGACTAAACAGGAGATGTGGTGAAGGCCATATCCCAATGCCATCCCAGCCCCTTCTGCTTTTAAGCCAAGGTTTCTGGTTCAGCACAGTGCTTTTTACAGCTGTAAAAGTCCCAAGGGTAAAAACTGTAACTTTCATTTTTAATACTACATAAACATTATTTCATTCCCCCACATACAAACTTGCCATACAGAATATTATTCCCAAAAGTTTAAGCAGCTTTTTTCCTTAATACTTTGGCAACAACTCTGTTCTGTTTATAAGGGGAGCTAGTCCCGCTGAACTCAAATGAGACTTGTTTTTAAAAAGTAAATCTGAACAAATTGCACATTTTTTTGGGGTAAAAGCAATTTTCAAGGCCATCTAATGGCTAAAAGCCTATTTTTTATCACTGGTGAAAAATTTAAGCTGCTTACTTTTTATTTATTTAGAAAAATCCTGTTTCTTGAAACTGCATTGCTAAACCCATTACCAATCAATAGTCATTTGAACGATCTGGATCCCATTACAAGCAGTTCAGATCTGATCATAACCTTATGCATGAAAAGAGCAGAACAAAGTGAATTAAAGGAACAAGAAGCTGAAATGTTTGCAGCCAGATAAGTTTATGATGAAAGAAAGCCTGAGTAGGTTTCTGACTATTTCAGAAGCTCTGCTTGCAACACACTAGTGATGCTTGCAGAATAGACTCCTCCTACCTGCTCAGGTATGAGGAAAACAGGAAGCATCGGGCTGAAGTGGGTGGAGCAGTATTTGTATTTAGTTACCTGCTGAATTTAATCTCATGCTTCTTTCAAAGTCCACAAATTGCTGAGGTTGGGCTAACTACTCCAGGTAAGATGAGCTGAATGGCAAATACTGGGAGTAAGTTACTATTTTAATACCTGTATCATTTGGTAGCAGTTGGGGAGTGTTACCCAATTTAAAAAAAAAAATACATTGCTAGTGATTACTTTGGAAACAGAGGAACCTTTTAGTGAGGTGCATTAGCTGAACAGCAAGATTTGTTTTAAAGAGAAAACATTTCACTGTATTGTCTAAGTTGTGTTATAAAAATAGCACAGCTTGTGCATTCTTTTATTTGCTTGTGTTCAATATATGTGAGCAAGTGCTACCTTATTAGCCTTCCCTTAAAAATTTATGGTAAGATACAATTCAATGAGGCATGAAGTATTTTACAATTAATTACGGAAGACAATGCTGTTTGAGAAACAGATGTAACTAAGGAACTTCCCTGATAATTCAATGACTGCTTATTTGTATATATCAAACTGGTAAAACCTGAGTCTCTCCAGGTGTCCTAATGAGTTTGTTTTAATGTAATAAAAGGGGAAATTATTAAATCCATGTAGAAGAGTTCTAATATATTTAATGTAATGTCAAGCTACTCAATTCTAGATGAAATCAGTTTTAATTTGTACCTTTACACACAAACAAAATTTTCCCACATGGCTGGGGTTTTTTCTTGCCTGCCTCCCTTTCTTATGCTACTTAAAAGTCATGGATAATTCCTGGTCTGACAAAGCTTGCATCCCTCTGCTCACCATGCATTACAGGAAGCAACAGCTGGCTACCCTTCTTCCAACTTTCACTATAAGGTCTGCAAATTAGTGACTGACCCAAAGATTTGGGACCTTGGCCCCCTATTTTTTAACTTTATCTAGTACTTGTGATGATGAAGTGAGATGGTGAGATTATAGCTAAGATGTTACTCCTGACAGGATAGGTTTTAATAAAATAACAGAGTCTTGCTAATTTGCTCTCTGTTTTTTAATTCATTTTTCTGCCCTAGTATATATGTAATTATTACAGATTTATATAGCACCCCATGAAATGGATGTGTTGCTCTTATTTTCTCCTTTCTTAATTATTCATCATGGACTGTTAGACAATTTTGGAGGGAAACTCAGTTGTGCTTTGATATCTAAACCTTGCTGTATTGTGTTCAGGTTCTTTCCTGCCAAGTCTCTCTTTTGTCTTCTTGTGGGTTATCTTTCCCCATAAAATATTAATGTCAGTTTTGACTCAGTTATTATCTTTCTCTTTCCAGCTGCTCCCACTTTTCAATCATAAATGACTGGATAAGATGGGAGAGTATATTAGTAGTAGAGGAGAAATGATGCTTTGATTTGATAAATGCATCCATCTTCCCCATATCTCTATCACATATGGTATCCAACATTCAGTATGATATGTATCTTATCCATCATCCAAAAAGGTTTACCCAGTGGTAAGAAATATCCTTTAATGGGTGAAGAAAGGCAAGCTGTATCCCCGTGATCTTGGCTGAAAAAAGCCTAAGAATGCAAGTGGTGGAAACATACATGTAATTGCTAACCAAGTTATTTGATGAAATATATTCCATTTTCCAAGTGTCTTTGAATGGGAAAAATATGCTTTATATCTCACATATTACTATTCTTATTGCAATTGCCAATATTACTACTACTACTACTACTACTACTACTACTACTACTACTACTAAACATTTAGAAATGTATCACAAATATCATTGACTGGCTCTGATGGTTGATATGGGTTTCTGCCAGCATCCTATATATCAACCAAGTATCTTCTTAAAATGTATGTTGTTCCTAGTAGCACAGTTTTTTGCAGCTCCGCTGGTGCTACATTAGGAAGCTGCAACTTCTTGATGTATTTTGCAAAATTCTTGGACATGATACTGGTACATGTTTCATCCATAATCATGTAGTTTTGATGGTCAGGATGCGATATTTCGTGATTTTTTTTTCTAGTTGTTTTTCTTCAACTCTGGTGTCTCCCGGTACAGCGATATCAATACATAGGAAATAGGTTGCTTTTCGTTGTTGATGAAGATGATAACAATTTTTGTAAGGAAATATCCTTAAAGAACTATCATTACTGTATACATGAGTATTTTCATGTTGAAATATTTCTGCAGGGGTGTGCTATGTTGAGGAGGGGGCATTTTCAGCAGGCTGCTTTAATCTTTAAAAAAGAGATTTATTTATTTATTTATTTGATTTATACCCCGCCTCATTTCCCCGGTCAAAGGGAGCTTGAGGCGGCTAACATGACAGAGATGAGAGAGAGAGAGAAAGAACTTAGCCTTCTACAAAATATTTCTCCTTTCAAAGGTAAATATATTCGCCTATGTATTGCAGTTCAAATATTGGACTTCTTTTGATATTTTCACAGTTGAACTTTGATAACTGAGAAAGATTCTAAAGTCCAGTTAAGCTTCATAACTCTAAAACGGATAATGTATTAATATGATATGATCTCATAGCTTGGGCAACCTGGAAACTTACTTGATCCAAAACCTTGATCGGGGAAGAATTACTATGCTACCATGACATATAAAACATAAAATAATTTAAGATAGTTGTCTCTACTCATTCCAGTGGAACCTGTTGTTGTCACCTCTTTTCACCTCCTCTTCAGAGTAGCAACAAAAGCTAAACTTTTCATTCACTTATACGCTCTCTTCATGCTTTACTTTTCAGTTAGTCTTTTTGGAGAGAGATCTACTCTTTTTAACTTTTAATGAGGTATCCTGAAATATGATCATCATCTTAAATTTTTTTCAGGTCTGGAGAAATCTATCAGCTATCCACAGGTTTTATCTTTTCTACAACAGTTTTATCTTTTAAAAGCAGCTTAATTTACCAGTAGGTGGATACCTTGAAATTGGGAGAAGCATGTCCTTTTTGCTGCATTTTTGCTGCAGACACATAGCTAGAGTCTCTCCTATGTTCAACATGGAGTAAACCATGATGGAAGAACTGCTGCTTGCATGTACACTATTTCCAGGTTTCTTTTATTTATTTCCAGCTATTAAACACCATGCTGCTTAGTAATGCAGAAAGCAAAACTGTAGCCTCTGATAACTTCTGCGCTATGAGCTTGGCTGCAAAACTGCCAATTAAATAGAGAAGAATGCTCAACTCAGCAGGTTACTATGAAGAAAGGGCTCTGTCTCATGATCTCATGGCTCTGTTCATGGAGAAGATGAAGACACTGCTGTTTATAGATCCTTCCAGGAGCATTGTTTTTTTTAATTGACATTTGTCATCATCAGCCATTCAGCCTCTGCCCCTCTATGGATAAGCACACTCCATGCCCCTCTGTCTCACACTGCCTCTTCAGGCATGCTCACACTGCCATGTTCATGCTTTATAGTATGCAGCCAGTGGGTAGTAGGGTGGCCCCTTCTCCTTTTTCCATTGATCACTCCCAGCATGATTGACTTTTCAAGTGAGTCAGCTCTCATGACATGACCAAAGTATTATCGCAATCTTGGCTTCAAGTGATATTTTTGATGAGGTTTGGTCTAGGACTTCTTTGTTATTTTTGCAGTCCATGGGATGTGTAACAGTGGCCTCCAGAACCACAGTTCAAAGGTCCCTTCTCCTATCTGCTTTTTTCAGAGTCCAATTCTGCAGGTATAAAGAGCAATTGGGAAAATTATTACCTTAACTAATCTGCACTTGGTTGTGAGACTGATATCTTTATTCTTCCAGATGTTATTCATGCTAGATACTACAGTTCTTCCAAGTACTATATGTCATGCGATCTCATGGCTTGCAGTCATCACTTTGATCCACTTTAGAACTCAGGAAGATGAATTCATTTTATTTATTTTATTTTTATCTTATTTATTTTATTTATTTGATTTATATCCCGCCTCTCTTCACCCAATTTGGGGAACTCGAGGCATTTACCGTTTCAATGGTCTCATCTGCACTTTGACCTATATGTTCTCTGAGGTTGTCATTATCTAAATTTTTCACTTTCATCTTTGACTCGTGGGATATAAAAACCAAAGATTTGGAGCTTCTTTCTCCATTGAACTCTGGAAGGGGGATTATGGTCTTTTGGGAATATTAAGATTCATAAGCATATCAGGTCTCAGATTCTGGGGAATAAAATCAGTCATTAATTGCTCTGTAAAGGCGTGTTTCTCTTTGTGGAAGAAGGCAAGCTGCCCTGGTCATACTGTGTGTGAAGAAGGGTTCAATGTTTGACTATGATTCACAACAGCCAAAACTTGGTGGTGTTGTACAATGCATGCCTACTTGTAACTGTAGACCTTCAAGCATTTCCTAACTTTTCCAGTGTGTATATGTATTGCATTTTAAGGTATTATGTATTATCCAATTTTTTGAGTGTCTAGTTCCATTATAAATGAGGTGTCTTTAAAAAGTTAAATATCTTGATGCTATAAAACATCTCTCTTTATATAGTTGTACAAGTTAGTCTACATGACACTGTAGCTAAAAGTCTCCTTCAAGTTGAGTCTTGGTAGCTACATAGATGCATCCTTCTTGCTTTCTTGGCAGCAACCATGCAAAAGATTGACCATTGCTCCTCTTTGGGATGTTTTTCCAATTTCTCTAGAACCTATGAATTGACTGTGTGTGTGTGTGTGTTTACTATTCAAGAACTAACCAAATATACAGGTACTCCTTGAGATCCAGTGCCTGGAAATTCCATTTTGGTCTGCAACGGGCCAGGGAAGTTCTCTGGACACCCGAACGGGGCTTCTGAGAGGCAGATCCGCCCCTCATAAACTCCATTTCAGCCAGCAATGTCCAGGTGAGGCCTCTGGATGCCGAAATGAGGCTTCTAAAGAGTGGATCCTTCCCACAGAAGCTCCATTTCAGCCAGCAATGTGCAGGATGAGTGTTTGCAGAGCCTCTGAGGTTCATAAGAGTGAACAACTGCTGTGGTGCTGCAAGATTTGTAATTTCAGGCCTTGTTTGCAAATGTTAGGGGGCACTTATCATGTAACTTCAAATGTTCGCTAAGGGAATAAAAATGGTATAGGACAGAGTCCTATATCAATTGAATCTTGAGATATTGCTTCCTTATTAATGCTGTTTTGTTAGCAGTTATCTGAAGGCCAAATAGAAAAGATTTTAATTTTAGAAAATTGATGTAGCTGCCCATTTTATATACAAACTGAACAGTTAAAAACAATCAAGTAAAACAGTAACATTTTATCAATAAAACAAAAAACAGAATTAAAATACACATTGACCAAGGAGTCATAAAACAAGCCGAGCCTTCTTCAAAGTAGGAATCTTGTAAAATGTTTAACCACCAAATTGTTAAATAGTGAATGGATTGACACAGATTAGAGATGCTTTAGATGTTTCACTGAGCATCAATTCTTGAAAAATACCATTGATTTGAATTTTTGTATTTAACTAGGTTGAGTGTTTTATTTTTGGTAAGACACATTTAATGGCAGATTTGTTTGCTTTGTTGGGAGACCAAGATCCAGATTTAAATAAAGAAGGTTGTTGTGTCATTAAAATATTAATAATATCTTTAAACTGACTCTTCCACTTCCTTTAAAAGAGCCTCTCCCATTCTGATGTGATCTAGCTGTACTTCTTTTCCTCCCAATGCATCAGAGTCACTTATGCTGAGGCTGTTGAGACTGTAGACAGAGACAGTAGAATGACACAATCCCACACACCACTATTCACCACCTCTTGGTAAAACAAACAGATGAATGGAATGGGATGAGCATAAAGCCACATTTTATTCTCATGGATAGGTTTTATAATTGCAAATGGTGAATGGATGCTGCTCTGTTACTCATCAGAATTATCAACCTTCCTGATTCCCTATTAAGTTCCTGTTATGGACCATTAATTAAAAATTGTTGTTTAGCAAGTTCTTTTCCTATTAATTGGCGGTAATTTTGTTTTGCATCAATTTTCCTCTGTAATCTTTGTATTGATTTTTCTTCCTGCCATTGTTTGATCATCTCCTCAGATGAAAGGTACTTAACTCCACCTACCTTCTCACAAAAGAAAATATATATATATATATTAGATTTGCATTAGAGTTTCCTCTAGAACAAGGGTGTCAACTCAATTTTTTTAAGGGCTGCATCAGGGTTGTATTTGACTTTTGGGGGTCTGAGTGGGCATGACTAGGGTAGGCGTGGCCAGCTGGACATCCTGCAGCCATCTGCCAGCACATACGGAACCTGGGAGGGTTGCACTCGACTCTCCCAAGCTCCATTTTCAATGGCAGAGGCACTGTGGCATGGGCCAGATCTAAGCTCTGATGAGATCTAAAATCTAATAAGATTCAGCCCACATGCCTTGAGTTTGACACCCCTGCTCTAGAAATCAGATGTCTCAACAGTGTTCCTTCTTCTGGTTTTATTTCTGCAATAGCCCTGTGTAATAGATTAGGCTGATAGATATTGACTGGCTAAAATCTCTCTTTGAGCTTTCATTACTTGAGGACCTACAAAATTCCAGTCCAGCAGCTTAACTCTTACTATATTAGATCCACACATTCACATTTCATTTTTTGGGTGGGGGGGAAGCAGAAAACTACATGCCTGGATTTGAAGGTGGAATAGGAGTAGAAATAAGCTGGACAATTCACATGATTATGTTGAGAGATACAGGAGGTATGCTGATCTAGATCAACTATGGACAATCAGCTTCAGGGGCTCCAGTTTAACACTTCCCAGAATTGCCTGTCACCAGAAGAATTTTGTATTTGCTCTCACCTTTAGTTGCTGGAGATAGGTTGACTAATTATGTGCATCAAGCTGTTGCTAATTTTAACCACATAGATAGAGCTTCTACAGAATGAGCTTCTTCCCAAAGTGGCATTTCACATCTCCAATCATGTGCTTTTGGCTTCAATAATTGAGTCTATCCACTTTGCTGCTAGCCATTCTTTTCTTGTCTTCCCTTCTATATTTCCCAGCATTATGGACAAGAATATAGTCTTCAAAATATATTTCTAAAATATGGTAATTTGACCCTGGTCACTGTGCCTTGAATGAGACCTCTGGATTGATCTGTTCTTTGATCCATTTGTTTGCTTTCTTAGGTATCCATATTATGCTCAGGAGTTTTCTCCAACCCCAAAGTTCAAAGGCATCAAAACTACTTGAAAATCTATCTTCCTTTTCTGTGCAGGGAAGGGACAACCATTGTCTGCATGATTCTGATCTTTGTAGATATATACTAGATAAGTGGCAGCTTCCAAATACCTTTTCCAAGGCTTGCATTGCTTCCATACCAAATACTGCTATTTCTTGACTGCTAATTCTCTTACTCTTGATAGTTAATCCTAAAAGGCAAAGGCTATCCTACTACTTCAGTGTCTTAATTGTCATTTCTTAGGCTGGCTGCTGAATGTATTGCCATTTTATCAATTTTGTCAACTCTGTTCCTTGACAATACCAGACCTTGCAGATTATTTGCATTTTCACCTTTCAGAGTAATATTTCTTTGTTTATGTATTAATTAAATGTGTTGGCCATCCATCTTATCAGGGGAGGAACCTCTGAGCAGCTTATAATATTAAAAAGATAAAACTATATAAATAAAATACTACAAGAATACAGAAATACAAAATTTAATACACAGCCCTAGCTAAAAGAGTAGGAGGCAGGTGGGATCTGTTACTAATCTATTAACCACTTCCAATGTGAAGCCCCTCCTTTGGTTTCCCAAGCTAATTTATTTATTTATTATTTATTTTATTTTATTAAATTTATACCCCGTCTCATTTCCCCTGTTAGGGGGAACTCTAGGTGGCTTCCATCAGTAAAAAAACATGCAGTTCCATAATTAAAAACAACAGCAATCCAGCCACTCACAATCATCCAGAAGGTAGTTGTTAATTCCAGGCCCTCCGCCATAGCCAGGTCTTTACGGCTTTGCGGAAGGCCAACAAAGTAGGGGTGATCCTAATCTCAGTGGGTAGTTCGTTCCAGAGGGTCGGCGCTGCCACAGAGAAGGCCTTGGCACGGGGGCCTGCCAGCCGAGATTGTTTGGCTGACGGGACCCTAAGTAGGCCAACTCTGTGGGATCTTACTGGGCGCTTTATATATAGATAAATTTAATGATAAAATAGTGCTATAGTAATTGAATATTTACGGTACATTTTAGTTATTGGTGCATCATACCATAAAAATAAATCATAAGCATTAACCATTTGCAAGACTAAATATTATATAATATTGCATATGGTTAATGCTTATATCACTTATATATAACAGTGGCAGATTTACCAAATTTACATATAAATAAAGTGAAAATATGCTATAGCAATCGAATATTTACATTGAAATTACAATTTAGGTGCAAGACAACATAAATATATGTTACTGTATAAGCATTCTATATATACAAGAGTAAATATTATATGTGTACAAATTTAACCATAAATAAAATTTAAAAATGCTATAGCATCGAATATTTATATTGCAATTATTACATGTGGCAGATAACATAAATATAATATATGTTACTGTATACACATTCTACATGTGCAAGAGTAAATATTATACGTGTAGAAATGTAACGGTAGATAAATAAAATTTGCTATAGGACTTGAATATTTACATTGCAATTATAACATAAGTACAAGCCAACATAAATACCGCATATAGACATTCCACATATACAAGAGGAAATATCACATGTGTACCAATTTCACAATAAACCAATAAAATAAAATAAAAGAATGCTCCGGCCACTGACTATTTATATCGCAATCCTTAAGGGCATGTTAAACATAAATTAGATAGATAGATAGATAGATAGATAGATAGATAGATAGATAGATAGATAGATAGATAGATAGATAGAT
>JANHGC010001492.1:101229-119881 GCA_027560395.1 Boaedon fuliginosus | reverse complement strand
TACCCCGCTCCTAAGCCATGAAGGGCTTTATAGGTCATCACCAGCACCTTGAATTGCACCCGGAAGACCACTGGCAATCAATGCAGCTCGCGGAGGATCGGTGTTATATGTGTGCACCGGGGTACAGCACTGATCACTCGCGCGGCCGCATTGTGCACCAGCTGAAGTCTCCGAGTGCTCTTCATGGGCAGCCCCAGGTTTTTGGCAGAGCCAGGTTTTCCATCTCTTGCAGAAGGTCAGGAGAGTTGAAGTTGACTTCATTCTGGGGAGTGAGTGGGCCAAGATGGCAGGAGTGATGACAGAGAAGGCTCTTCTTCTGGTCCTGCCAGCCAGAATATCCTGGCTGATGGGGCCTGCAGCATGCCTCCTCTGCCAGCACAGGTAGGATGGGCCAATCCAAGCAGGATGAGACAGTCCCTCAAGTAGCCTGAATGTGTGCTATGAACGGCTTTAAAGGTGATTATCAACACCTAGAATTGCACCCAGAAGCAAACCAGCAGCCACTGCAACTTGCAGAGTAATGGTGTTACATGGGCTACCTTTTGGGCCCAAAAACAACGACTACTGCTATATTTTGTACTTTGCAATGTTATCAGTATGGTTGGTTATTAATGCTGCTTCTTGTATTTTTAAAACCATGTTGTTTCTCTTCCCAACTAGCTGCCCTCAAAATATGTTCAGCACATATTCCCCATGCTGATTCAGTGAATTCTGAGAATTCTGAAAGTTAAAGTCCACACATCTTAAAGTTTCCAAGTTTGAAAAACGCTGTTGTACAGCCTTGTCTCAGACAGCTTTTCTCATTTGGATTTCTTTAGAACCTCAGAAAATAAAAGTGAAAGATGTTTCTTCCTATGTAGTTATCTATTTGATGGAGTATAAATCTAGGACAGCTTTGCATTTCACTGTAGGAACGATGACTAAGTCTTCATTTGAATGTTTGCCTAATGTGCTGGTAGCCAAGAAATATCAATACATTCTTGTAAAGAAGCCTTCTAAATGCCTTGTCATTTCTGATGTCTTTGTTACAAAGTTAAAAGCTTATCCCATAGCTAACTGAAATGAAAGCTAAGATAGATTTAATATATATTCCAATCCACCACTTTGTTTTCTAAAGCATAGAGGTAAGTTTGTTCTGCCAACAGTACAAATTTGTCTACCTCTTTTGTTTGTCTTGTATTTGCTTATGTCAAATTCTATTTATAATCTGTAATGAAAATGTATCTATAATAATTAGGATTGTTCAGGGTAAAACACAAGTCCAGAAGAGTATTGGCAAAAAACAACAACCCTGGCTAGATATTTAGGATCAACTATGGAGTCCTTGGTGCTCTCTGACTTGGTTGTTTGCTTGCAGATGTTTCGTTACCAACTACATAACATCTTCAGTCTTAGAAGGAAGTGGGATTTGCTCTCTGTTTATGTACAGTAGCTTGCGGGTATCCTTGATTAGGCTGTTGTGTACTGTTGGATTGTTTGTCTGGTGTTGATCCTGGTGTTTAACTTCTGTTTTCTGGATGTTGGTTGCAAGCAAGGAGTTATTTTGGTGTTTTTTTTTCTATTAAGCTTTTTTATTATTGTCTTATCGAAGTATTGAATGCTGTGTAAATATGCCTGTTGGTGGTTGAGCACATCCATGGACTCCAACTTACAGACAGAAGATGTGATAAAATATATTTAATTACACAACACATGGACAGATTTAACCATGGTTTCAATTGTGGAAATGTGAGCATCCAAAACCAAGCTAAACCCCCAAATTCTAGGAAATTCCTGGCTAGCAATCAAGCAACATCTAGACAAGTAGGGATTGACATCATGATTAGCATCACACAAACAAGTAGTATATAATGCTCTAATCAAAGAATAAGGGTGGGAGCGCTGTCGCTTTGGAATTCGCTCCCCGTTGAAATTAGGACCATTTCCAGCCTGCCTGTTTTCCGCAAGGCTGTTAAGACCTGGCTTTGCTATCAAGCGTGGACCTGATCCCCTGTTACCCTCTCCCAGTGGTATGATTGGATGAATGATTGTGTTTGATTTTTTTTATTGTATAGGACTGTTTTAATTATGTCTGTTCGCCGCCTCGAGTTCCCCCTTTGGGGTGAATAGAGGCGGGATATAAATCTATAAATATAAAATATAAATATAAGGGTACCAACTCAGACAAACAGTAAAGAAAACCTAATCAAGGAACTACGAAGAAGCAATGCTCCTACCAACATTAATAGGCCAAACTACTGTACCTAAACAGAGGAGAAACCTCTCTCCCTTCTAGCATAGAGATGTTGCCAAATCTGATAACTGCAAGCAAGCGATTAAGCTCAGAGGACACCAAGGATTCTACAATTGAACTCTGAGCTACTGATACTCTCCTCTATTGTTTAGGATCTTAGAATAATAAGAGTTGGAAGAGATATTGGAGGTTTTCTACTCCAATCAATCTTGTTCCAGCAAGGCTCTTTCTCAGATGTTTAGTGCTTAAATACAGCCAAAAAAAGCAGAGCTGTTTCAATCAATTGATTTTAGTTAGTTAATTTAATTTAAGAGAAACACAAAAAAAATTGACTTTGATGAGGCCACAGTTTTTTAAAAAGATTTTTTTTAAACAAACATCTATTTATACAGACTGAGGATAACAAAGCCAACATTTTAAGATGCAACCCACAAATGGTTATAGCTAGGACATGAACTGAACATAATGTTCATATTCTAATCCACCATCGGGAATCAAGATATTTATAATTTTGTGTCTCAGATTTGCACATGTCAAAACTTTACTAAAGATAAATGGCTTATCTTCTCCGATCTTTGCATTTGCTCAAACAGTGACTCCTTTGCCCTGGATGAATGGAAGCAGCCAAACCAAGATGGGGATTGGGAGGGCAACTGGCTAAGATTGCTTACTTACCATTTTAGTTATTCTTACCTCTATCAGGCTAGAAGATAAGGCCCAGAAGAACCTTATGAGTGGGTGTGGGCAGTGGGACAGGGGCAGAAAAACGCCAAGTGTGGGAGATGCAACCTGAGGAGATGCAACCTGCAACCTTTATTTTATTTTGTTTTATTTTATTTTATTTTGTCAATCTGGATATTTTTTTTGCGATGGAATAAGATTGAAAACTTGCAAAAGTGAGAGATGGGAGTATTTAGTGTTTCATTAATATCTGAAAAGGAAACCATTTCTTAACCTTAGAAACGGTTGTTGGGTGTCACAATCTAACCCTGGGATTACAGTTAATGTTTTTTTTAAATAGAGTTTCGTTTGTTATTCTTTCTCCTCCTAGACTCAGACAATGAACTATGTGGGCCAGATTGCTGAAACTGTGTTGGGCACGGTGAAGGAGCTGTACAGGGGTCTGAATCCAGCCACCCTCACGGGCTGCATTGATGTCATTGTGGTAAGGCAACCAGATGGTTCCTTACGTTGCTCACCTTTCCACGTGCGCTTTGGGAAGCTGCGAGTTCTGCATTCCAGTGAGAAAGTGGTAAGTGGTTACAGATGTGGGGCAGCTAACACGGTAATTTTCTGCAACTTAAACAGAATTCCTTCAGTGTGTGTGTTTCTTAATTCGGCAGGATGCACATTAATAAGTAAAATAACCATGTTTTCAAGCCATTAAACTGGGACAAAGCAGGCTTACATAGGGAAAGTTGGCACTTTTATGAAGTGTAGCATTTTATGGAATGTTCTTTCGAAAATCGCTCCAGCTTTGGATGCTCAATGGAACCAAGATGTATGGTAAGCCTCATTACACTGTGCATCTGATGCCCACCCACTCACTCTTTTTAGAGTAGGAAGTGGAAGCCTATAGCCACTGGGCATATTCACAAATCTTTGTACTATGCATGGTACAAAGGTTTCATTAAAGAATCTAATAATCCTATCATGAAAGAATTGAATAATCATCCCAAATTTTTGTGCTTCAGCCTTCAGTCAGAATTCCTTTGGCTGGCAATGATTATTTATTTATTAAATTTATATGCTGTCCATCTCACTATCCGAAGTGAAATGATTACTATCACTATCCAGTGATTATGGCAGCTATAAGCTAACAAATCTGGAAGGCAAAAAAATGATTATCTGCTGTATTGTCAATTCATTTTTTTCCATTAGTCTCTGAACACGTTCAATACATGTAAAAAAAAAAAGGAATATTCTCCATTCCTGTTTACTTTTCAGCAGTGAAAAAGTCAACATGCTTTGAAGCCTAGATTCATCTGCCTCATTTTATTGTCAACTATGCCACACTAATCACTATACACCGCAGAATCATAAGATTGTTTTTATATAGCCTCAACTATCAAAGCCATATTTATTTATTGTATGTGTATGCCACTCAGTCCCAATCATTCTAGGCAGATTACTAAATTCTAATACAAACAACAACATCCCATTTACCAATTACAGCATCAAAATCAGCAACCAAGAACAATGAAATTCTAAAGGGCTTGGCTAAAAATACATTTCAAACTCTCTCCTCAGCTGAATAAGGAGGGGCCAGCTTCAGCTCCATAATATAAGCCCCGTAATACTTAGAATAATTATTTGAATAATTAGAACTAATTGTTTATGCTAAATCAACCTGTAGCAAAGGGATAGTTAAGTAATTTGAATCAGAAGGTAAGTATATTGCCTTCTGATATTTTTGGATTAGAGGCGAAGTCCTCTGTGTGTCTGTTGAATGACGTACATTGCACAAAGTTGTCTCTCTGTGGAGCCATTTACAGCAGCACACCAGATATTTTTAAACTGGTCTGTGTACTTTTAATCTTCTCATTCATTTCCTGCTATGTTGAAGTCTGTCATTCCTACTGATAAAAGGGAGAGTGTAGAAAGGAAGAAACCTCCACAGCAGAAAATGGGACTGGAAAGTGGCATTAATTAAACTGGAGATTGCGGAGTTGAAGGCCACTGCCAGATCCAGTGAAGAGCTGAAGAAGCTTCTTGGATGAGAAGTGAAATGACTTGAAAAACAAACAAATAGAAAGTCCGGTTGCCTCTTGAAAAAGCACCTTTGGGACAACCATGACCTGGATGACTGAAAATCTCCATAGACAGTATTTATGCAAGGAATATCAGGTGGAAGAATCCTGCTTGTAGCAGCACTCCCTTTATTCGCCCCCACACAAAGGTGACAATTCAGATCCAACTTGGATATTACTAGTAATTAACAAAAAAGTTCTTTTCTACTCCATAATATGTTTACCTGCACATCTCCATGGCTCCCCCCCCCACAGTAATCTATTTGTTTTGTAAAGAAATCTGTAATAACATTTCACTGAAACCCATAGATTTTTGTGGATTTCTTTAAAAAGTAAACATGCTCTTATTTATTTAGACATTTCATATATACCGGCTGTAGAAATGCACCTTAAATATATTTCCTGTTTAAAAGAAACAAATAAAATTAACATTGAATCTTAGTTCTGTCTTTCATGGCAACATGAAAGAAATGCTGCTGAATAAAATTAAATTTTGATCTCTTTATTTCTAAATGTGTGTGAACCAGATCCATTTTCTTGCCCTCAATTTCTTATACAGGAAATAATTGGATTTTTTAAAAGAAATGGTTTCCTAGGCATAAAATAATTTGACCTTTCCTTTTTTATTAGGTTGACATAGAAATCAATGGAGAGCCAGTCAATCTCCATATGAAGCTGGGTGACAATGGAGAAGCCTTTTTTGTCCAGGAGTCAGAAGAACAAAAGGTGGGCATATTTACATGGCATAAATATGCATCTGGCCATTTCTTTCAGACATACTTCTTAGTAGACTAGACCACTGATTCTCAACCTTGGCAACTTCAAGATTTATGGAGTTCAACTCCTAGAATGCTGAGAGTTGAAGTCCATACATCTTAAAATTGCAAAGGCTGAGAAACACTGGGCTAGACCAAAGGCACAGTATTCTGAAGCCCTGTTGTGTGACACACACACACACACACTTACCAAAATCAGATTTCTCATTGATTTCTCAGGCTTTGCTAAGGATTATTCTTCATTGGGAAAACACGAGAACATCGCTGTAACATTCCCCTCTGAAATATCCATCATGGGAATCCTCAAAGAAATAAGCTCATTGTTGAATTGCGGATTAGACAGTTTATCTTTAAGAAAAGAAAGAAAGAAAGAAAATGAAATTTCAAAATAGTTGTTGACAAGATGTAATATATTTTGCATTTTTTATTTAGTCCCAAGAAACACATATTTTAAAATATTTTCCAAGTGTTTGTTAGTAATGTAAAAAAATATGGTTGAGGGAGAAGATCTACCTCATGGGTGTCAAACTCGATCGTGTCACATGATGTATGGTAATGTACTGCCATGTGTTTTGCCTTTGCAGAGCTGGGGTAGGCCTGGCCTGCGCATGATGCATCCAGCTAGTGGGCCGCCAGTTTGACAGGCCTGGTCTAGCTCTTGCAGCTGCTTTTTCCCTGACTAATTGAGTAGATTTTTCCCTGGTAGGCATGGGGTGAAACTATCCATAGTTCTTAGAATCCTGGACTTGTAAAATCAGAATATATAGGTTTTCTAGTCTGCAATCCTTGGTTTATGTTAAGTGCTGAGTTTGCAGTTTGATTTGCCTAGTGTTATGGCTTAAACCTGACTCAATCCTGGCTGAGAAATTGATTTGTGCCATCTGTCTCCCAGGAGAGAATCCCAAACTTCTTGTGCACATCTCCCATCCCCACTGAGAAAAGCATTGATGCGGTGGCCAAATCTGCCAAATTCTATGGGAACTCTGATGGCTTGGGCTCCGATACAGCTGTGCGTAAGAAAAGACGGCGCAAGAAGAAACCAAAGAAAAGAGAATCATCTGCAGATTCAACATCGGAAGAAGAAGGGACTGAGAGTGAGAGATCTCTGGAGGAAAAGCGGAAATTGTTGATTTCCAAGTAAGAGTATATACCAAACTGACAATAGTACTGTCTTGTCTTCAAACATTTGCTGTTGCTGAGATTCTTTTTAATTTCAGATGGCAGGTACTGAGCTTGGAATCTTTTTTATCTGAATTTATCCCCCTTTTCATTTAGCTGCTGATCTGTTGGACCCAGTATCCTTGCTTGACTTATACAGGTAGTCCTCTAGGTACAACCATAATGAAGCCTGCTCATCATGGTCGTAAGTCATGATGGTCATAAAACAGGTTACCCCTGTGACTGACTCAATTTTGTTATCTATATTTGTGGCAGTTAAGCGATCCAATGGTTTGCTATGGTCCAAAACCAGAAGTAAATACTGGTTTTAGGCAAAAGTGTAAAAAAAAAGGCTATGGAACCATGGGATACTGCAAATGGCCATAAATGCAGGCCAGTTGCCAAGTGGTCACATAACCGCAGGACCAGGGCAGTCATCAGAACTTTAGAACTGGGTCATAAGTACAAAAGTCTGTCATAACAATTGCTAAGCAACCAGTTGGTAAGTCTGGTAAGACTATTTATATTCAATATATCAGTTGACATATTGAAAAAGCAAGTTAGGACGGAAGTATGAAGCAGTTCTGTGAAAGCAAGTATACCAATAAACTGGCCTGCTAACTTCCAAGGGTTTGTTTCTAATCTGAAAATGAAAGATGTAAAGCTAAACCTACCAAAATAAACAGTTCTTCTAAAATTAGGGTGGCTTCAATGGCAGTAAGATTTTTAGTTTAGTTGTTTCTCTAAATGCAGATAGAAATGTCTTCCCTGATTTTAACTATGAAATTTGCATAACTTTATTGGAAAGGAAATCCATGGAAAACCACTGCACACCTGGTGATATTTATAAGATGTAGATTCAATACTGGTACCCGAAAGCCTATATAATTTATGTTCAACCAAACTGAGTGTAATCAGTCTGCCACATATTATGATTCTTCACAGATTTTATGAAAATCTTTCATTTTCTACTATTCTGATGGGAGAACAGGAAGATGGCTAAAACTCTGACAACTTGAAACAACTTTGTATTTAATTTGGTGGATCAAACTTTCTCGAAATATATTACTGAATTTTAAGGGACCATAGCAGATGTTCAGGTTTCAGGTTACTTGATCTTCTCTAATGAGCATTTGTGACATGGTTGATTGTCTTTTCCATATTTCAGAATAATGAGGCCCACAGGGAGAAAGGATGCTGAATTTAAGATTTTTAAGTCTGTAGCACTTCAAAATCTTAATTTCTCCCACAGTGTTTATGCAATTGCAATTTAATATATTCTGCTGTAATGTAATAAAATGTGCTTTGTGTCTCTGGGTGACAGAATGGCATTTCTCTAGCCTTCTTGTTTTCCAGTAGGACTTAAGCGAAATAATGTCTCTGATTTTGTGTTTTCTTTCTTAATGCAAATAAGAAAGCACACCCACCCTGTCTGTGTCATTTTCCCAATCCAAATGAATTCATGCTGATGAAATTCACAAGGTTACTCATGCACAACTTCTCAGGTGCAGATCTTTGAATTTGCTGAGTGATCTGAGACAAAAGACAAGAAGTGAGAACTGGCTCTGTGGCTTTTAGAAACAAGTCTGTTCAAATTTCCATAATAGTTTAAAGTTTCCAAAGATAGATGTTACTGTTCAGGAGTGACATGGAAAAAAAAGATGTAAGTCAGATAACACTTGATATGTGCTAAGGATTGCCTTGCCCAATGAAAGCAATGCTAAGCTAATGAAATACCAGCCCTGCAAATCAGGTTCCAATAGTTTTTGGTTTTTCTTTTTTGTGTTTCAAATGCAAAAGGAGGTGATGAGGAACACGGCCTTTGGCTGCAGAATTCTTTCCCAGGAAAGCTTGCTTAGCATTTACTTTGAAGCTATTATAATGGCAAAAGAAATCCTTGTTTTTTTTTAAAATTTTCCAGGATTTTTTCATTAACATAATATATACGATGAACTTTTTGTTTGTTTGGGAGCTGTCTTTATACTGCTATATATTTAGAATTTGAAATTAAAGCCCCATGGAAACTTGTCAAAATATGGATTATAACTGCTTAAAGTGAACAAATGAACAAGGTTGCAGTCATGAACCAGAATTGGATCAGCTGGCACATCAGTCAAGAAACCTTTGTGCTTTGAGCCACTGAGACTTCTGTATTCTGGCAATCAACTGATTGAAGAAATCACAGTAGCGTAGTTGGTTAATTAAAGCTGAATATATTTGAACATAAGCAGCATATTCCATTCCCAAAACACGCTGAGACAAAACTGAGATTGAGTGCTTGTGACAAAACTCCTTATTTAGATTATAAGAGCCCCCTGAAAAGTCTAGGTCAAAATCATTTGGGAGCAATACAGAACATGAATACATTATTTTGCCTGGTCTTTGAGACATGCATCTTCTTCCCATCCCACCCTTCCATGATTATAAAACTCAGAAACAAGCTGGTGTATGAATGACAGAGTTGCTTAAAATATTCTTATTTATATAAGAATATGGAAGCTATACCAGCAGGATTAATTCAGCCTCTTATGAATGACATGTCCTATCCTTGTGCTTAGAAAAGGGAGGTCTGTTGTCCATCCCATTTCTCATTTTTCTGACTAGTTTCTCAGTTTTCCATTTGAAAATTACTTTCATCCTTCCCTTTGCATTAATTTACATTTTTCAAAAAAGATTCATATATATTTTCATACCTTTTACTTTCAGGATACGGAATTCTTGAATATATTCTTCTAATAAGCACATTTTGCAAGCAAGTTCTTGCAACATATGCATTTTTATCTGCATATATTTTTGGCATATTACCAATTTTTGTTCAGAAAGTTGCACTGAAAAATCCAGATGCAAACAACTAATTGTAGCTTGGTTTGCATATAGATTTCAGAAGAATAAAGTAGTTAAGCGTGCATTAAAATGTGAATTGGAGGAATTTCTATTCATTCCATTCTTTTTTCTTTAGTAAATCTGCAAAGAATTGCAATTCACTGCAACCACAATTGGGCTGGGAATTTTGGTCCTTAGTTGTTGTGCCCAATTATAAGGGTCTGCATGCTGCCAAGTGCCTAGATTTTGATCACATGACTGCAGCTGTAATCCCTTCATTCAGTGTCATCATGTCTTCGAAAATTATTGAACTAACAATCATAAGTGCAGGACTGCCTCTACTGTTTTATTCCTGCTCCTACGTAGTCTGCAAATGGCCATTCTGCAACCTAATCTTTTGGTTATTTAAAAGTCTGATGTAACCCACAGAGCTTCCCAGCACTGAAGCTGTCACAAATCACTTGAGCCAGTGGTGACCCAGTGATTAGAATGCAGTATTGCAGGCTAATTCTGCTGACTGCCAGGAGTACGATCCTGACCAGCTGAAGGTTGACTCAGCCTTCTATCCTTCTGAGGTCGGTAAAATGAGGACCCAGATTCTTGCGGGCAATATGCTGACTCTGTAAACTGCTTAGAGAGGACTGTAAAACACTGTGAAGCGGTATATAAATGCTAGTGCTTGTGTTATCAAGTCAGTACAAGGCTCTTTCCTGTCAAGAGTATAAAAGTACCCTTTTGAATCAGATCCCTGGCCCATCTAGCCAAGCAGTCTGTTCTCATACTGGCCAATCAATCACAAGGGAACCCACTAGTCTCTTGAAAGGTGGTTTTCAGAAGGTAATGGCTGTTGATTTCTGTGATTTCTCTAAATTGGTCCAACCCTTTTTTGAAGGCAGCCATACTGGTAGCCAGCACTGTACTTTTTAGTCTATGCACATGAATATCACCTATCACTATAGAGGTGTCTTTGTACCTAATTTCATTCTATCTTTCCTCATCAGTAACACACTGTACTACTCTTTTGGAGATGTCAAGCAAGAAGACGGGACGATACAACTTCAAGAAGTACATCCATACTCTGATGGAGAGATAGCTCCCCTACAGAGGTAAATATAGCAGAGATGCAAAGTAGCCAAACAGTTCTACCTGTTTGAATATAAGATCTGACTTGGGAAATGCAACAGTTGTACTTATGGATCCAGGGCCATCCCACTTGTATGCCATTTCTGCTATAATGTATCTGCTTTTTTAAAAAGAAAAATTCCAGTTTCTATTGGGACATCTACACTTTTTGGACATACACATACTGTATTTGAAGAACTCTGGATTTTGGCTGGTATGGGAATTTGGAGTCACCATGGTAATATTAGAAGAGCTAAAATATAGCATGTTTCTCAAACTTGGCACTCTCTGAAGAGGTTTATGACATCTAAGGGTCTTACTGGACATTGTGGTTAACATTTAACTAATATCTAGCATTTCTGGAGAGTAAATAGAGTCAGGCTATTGTACCAAACTTTCAGGGAGCACAATGGTCAAAGAAAAAAAGTGATCTTGGAAAACTCTCTTCCAGTTGCTTGTCTCCAGTTGTATGACTATAGAAAATGTGGCCTCTTCAAGTGGCCTCTTCAAGTGTCCCAGAAGCTAATAGAGAAGTGGTGATGGTATTGTTTGTTTGAAGATAGTGGGATTGGATCAGTTTTGGCTATAATATTGATTGGGAGTGAGGAGATTCAAGTCGAACGAAATGATGGAACTAACCTTGAACAAAAAGAAAGAAAAGGATAAGCACTCTTCCTTAGAAGAGACTAGATGACAGTAATAAAATAGCCAGATTCTTTTTCTAATCCTTCAATTGATTTTGCTCTCTGAAATTACTGGTATTCCTAAACTTCTCTTTCTTGATCTATTACATCAACTCTTATGAAGATTTCTTGATTGTGCTGATTTCTATTGTACATTTACCTGCAATAGGTCCACTATTACCAGTAATACTAAAAGTGTTCTGATTTATCTGCCTTCCCCAGCCTTTCTCAAAGTTGTTCATCTGCTCCAAAAAGCGACTCTGAATTAGAGATCAGAAATCCTGAACTACCTCTTGGTTCTGAATCCCAACTTCAATGGTCCTGGGGAAGACTGCCAGAGGTGGGTAAAGGAAGGGTCTCTGAGATGCATAGCTTCATATCTTATATGAATACATGCAAAATGTTTTCCACTATCATAATCATAAAAAATAATAGCCACATGTTTATATGCATGCTTAGGACTCCCTTTTATAGTCCTTATAACAGGATGGTCTAAAATATACCTAATATTTCAGAGGGGTGGAGACAGGAACTGAAATACACAACTAAATTTATTTATTTTATTTTATTGTATTTATACCCCGCCTCTCTTCACCCCAGAAGGGGAACTCGAGGCGGCTAAATGATATAAGGTAGTTAGGGATGTGTCCCATAGATGGATCAGGACAGGATTTTTAGTATTTCAGTATTTTCCTGGGGATGGATGGATTTACTCAACTTTTACACCACCCCAATCTGTAGCTGGGTTACACCTTTAACCCCTTTAGACCTACTTAAAGGGGTGATATCTATACTCCAGTTTTCTAGTTCTTAGTGTTGGACAGAAACTACTAGCAATAAGTGGTTTCAATCAATACTAGGGTTATTTAAGGTTTATACTACAATTTTGGAATTGTTCTTGCTTCAGAGTTGCAAAATTTTTCAGCAACTGTCTCTCATCAGGGATCAATGAGACCAGAAGTTTGGAATCTACTTGTGACCTCAGACTGTATGTGTGAATTATATCAATATATTATAAATTGACAAATAATTGCAAGTGAAAGTAATTTAAATCAGAGGGTGTGACTTCATGAAGACCCTTTTCTCTTTTTTATACAAAACAAGATACTTCAAGAAAATGTTATTTATATTTAATATTTTTAATATTCAAAAATTAAAATTAATTTTAAAATTTATATTTAAAAATCAAAAGTTATTTCATTTCTTTGCATTGTTTTAACACTCTGCAGTCTTAGTTTGAATTCCAGTAAAATTACTCTTGTGGCAATAGTGTCTCGTATACATGAGCATGCATGTTGCAATAATAAACACCTGTAGCAGAGGTGTCAAATTCGATCGTGTCACCGGCCTGATTGTGGAGCCAAGGTGGGTGTGGTCTGCACATGATGTATCCGGCCCGCAGGCCACCAGTTTCACATGCTGATCATCTGTAGGGTTAGAAGAAAAAAACGAGTATGTCTCCAAAATTGTTTTGTTTTAGCTCTTTTGTGAGATGTTTCACAAGACTTTTTCCTTTTCAAGATGAGCAAATCAGACCATGTAGAAGCAAGTAAACCTGTCTCAAATATCTCTGCGACAACAGTCAATGACCCAGCTACTATTATCCCTGTGGACGAGACAACTCACTTCGTGGCTATTACTGCTGGCTCAGAAAGTGACCTGGGAACAGTGGATTCTGATGATACAGCATCTTCTCCCATAATTAAGCCAACCCCTGTTTTTCCTTCTGGAAATGGACTTCTGGGAGATGAAGACCCCCGTCCTTCCATTTGCATGGCTATAGATCAAGTGGACACTGGTCGTGGCCTCCCAGGAGATACAGAAGTAATAGCAACAATTGCAGAAGACGACAGATCAAATTCTATCAAGGAGACAGATGTGCAGACTACATATGCAGATTTAGAAGTGCCTTCTTCGAAAAAATCTTTGTCAAGGATAGAACCCTGCAGTGATCCAGAGGTGACCCAGGAGAAGAGAAGGAGTAAGTGGAGATGGAAAGCTATTACAATGTAGTTGAGCAGTATGTCAACAAACCCTCAAACTCTTAACAGGAATGTTTCTTTTTTGCTACGTTGATCAACCTAGAATGGACCCTTCCAAATGTACTTGGAACTCACTGAGGAATCTTTTTCCATTCTCTTGAAGAACCTTCAACATTATTTATAGTTTGAGGATAAGGGAAGATATTCTGTTTTTAATCTTCTTCAACATATTCTGTCTCTCCCAACCCTTTCCCATATCCAACTATAGAAACCATCGAGATTCCTAAATCAAGTACAGGTAGTCCTTTACTTACAACCATTAATTTAGCAACCATTCAAAAAAAATGAAAAAAAAAATGACGTACAACCATCACAGTATCCCCCATGGTGACACGATCAAAATTCAGTCATTTGGCAACCAGCAAATATTTATGACAGTGACAGCATCCTACGGGTCATGTAATCACCATTTGTGACCTTCCAAGCTCTGTTTGGAACAAGAAAAGTCCATTGGAAAAGCCAGATTTGCTTAATGATTATATGATGTGCTTAAGAACTGCAGTGATTTGTTTAAGAACCATGGTAAAAAAAGTATAACAGCACAACTTGTTTAATAATTTCTTTGCTTACAAATAAAAATTCTGATGCCAATTGTGGTTGTAAGACGAGAACTATCTCTACTTGCAAAGAATCTGTTTACATTTTGTATCTGTAAGAAAGAGCCCTCCAAGTGGGAATCCCACTATATTCACTCTGAACTGAGAAGTCTATTTTCTAGACAGTGAGATAATTCCAAAGGTGCTTTCTCCAAGAGGCAACTGGACTTTCTGGTTTTTCTTTGAAGACGTTTCACGTCTCATCTAAGAAGCTTCTTCAGCTCTGACTGATTGGTGGGGAATGGTTTGTATTCCTTGCAGACAGCTGGTCTTCAAAAGACAGACAACTCCACATTTTGGACAGAGAGGATTGCTGGTTTGAAAGAGGGGTCAAAGAGGCCATCTATGTCAAAATTGAACAGCTCTTTCTCAACATATGGGGGTGGGGGGATACAACATCATCTATCTCCAGACTACAACAGTCCTTTCAACAGTTCCAAGAAAGCTCCACGTTCATTTGTACTAGTCAGGTGACCCTGAGGACACAGATAAACTTCCAGGTGGCCTAAACGATTCTCTAAAAGAATGCAAATGACCAGCTGTCTGCAAGAAGTATAAATTCTTCCATTCCACATAATCCAGTCAGAGCTGAAGAAGCTTCTTTGATGAGAAGTGAAACGTCTTCAAAGTAAAACCAAAAAGTCCAGTTGCCTCTTGAAAAAGCACCTTTGGGACAACCATAACCTGGATGACTGAGAATCTCCACAGACAATAAGACAAATGAGTTTATAATGTCCATGTCCCTGGTTATTAAAGGAGGAAAGGGGATTAATTACAATAATATTTATGCGGTTTTCTTGTCAGACTTACAATATTGAAAGCATTGAAACATATAACAAAATACCAAAGAAAGCAAAATCAGTTGCTGACTTCTAATTAAAAATATTTGTTCCTAAATGCTCTGTAGAAATGCCTTTACCTATTTTATAAAGGATAAAACGAGGGTAACCTGTCATTGGGCAATGTGTCATCACATAAAATTCTGACCATTTTGTGTTAATCCGGTCATCAGAAATTGAAACCACCTTAATAGCACCTTAGTAACGAAATTCCTGATATTCTATGAAATTGTTCTATTGATTTTTTAAAAAATAATTTATACTGTATGTAAGTATTCACTGACTTGTTTGTGGGGAGGATGGACAGTCTTCATTATTAGGGTGAATTATTACATAAATGTCTATAGAAATACCGTTTCTTCATTAAATTGTCTGGGCCATTGTAATCATTTCTTAATCTCTTTGAGGTTCCATAAAGAAAAACCCTCATCTGGGACCTAGTGACATTTATTTAGATGATCTTTCAAACTTGGATGCGGAGCAATTAGCACTTTATTTCCCCAAGAGGTATGCCTATTGTTTCTGATTTCTTTGGAGAAACTATAGATGAGAAATTAGAATGATTGAATTCAAGTTACAGAAGGAGAGAGCCTTGAATGTTTTGATCAAAGCAAAATGCAGGAATTTAATCATGACCAATGACCACATAACCTTTGTTTAAAATTATTCATTAAAAGGAAGCCCATGATATACCAGACTAGCATATTTCATTGTTGTGACAAAGTTTTTTCTAATCTTCAATTTCTTTATTTATTATTTATTAATTTAATTTATATCCCGCCTTTCTTCCCCAATCAAGGGGAACACATTTAAGCCATAGTCTAAAGAATTTAGTTGTAGTCACCAAAGATGCTATTGAAGCTTCTGCATATTATCAAAGCCCTTAAAAAATGGGAATATGAACAGGATATTCAATCTGCCTTACAATCTGCCAATAGTTAAAGAAATAGTTATCATATGCAATGGGCAACTCCAGAAGTCTTGCAACTAGTAGTTTGGATTCTTAATATCTTATTACCACATTAGATAAGATGAAATCTGGATTCCATAAGTCCATAACTCACGTACGCAGCATAAAACTATGTTTTATGTAAAAACTATTTCAGTAAATGTGAGACAACATGTCTATATTCAGGTTGCTTAATATTAATCCAGTACAAGTAAGATGTCACTTTAAATGTGTGTGCGTTTATAAATAAATAAAGTAAAAATAAGGAAACTTATGATTTTTTAAAAAAATTGTTGGACTCCAATTTCTACCAGTCCAAGTGCTGTGAATAATGTTTAGGGAGAGGTTGGAGTCCAAAGGCCATAGGTTCCTTACCAGAATTTAAAAGGTAGAGTCCTAATTTAAAAGATGGAGTCATAATTTAGCCACTCTGAAGAACTTTCTGTAGTACACAAATTGCTTCTCCCAAATCTTACTGTAACAGATGATCCAGGGTTCAGAGATGAGTATAACAGGGAACTTTCTGCAAATAAGTAAAATATGTTATCATTTTTCTTGCCTTAAAGGAATAATAGGGATTCACATGATGTAGATATTGTTATTATTATTTAACAACAACAATAACAACAACAACAATAAGTATACTGTGCTATTGGTATTATTATTTGGTTTTCAGGGATGCTGAACTGAATTGGCCACGAGCACAATCTGACCCCGGAATCTTCTCTCATTCCCATGTGCTGGGCGGTGCAACTGGTGACAGCAATGCAAATATTCTGCTGGAACCTATAGAAAATAGGCCCATTCTCTTGTCTCTCTGTGGAGGTCTTGGAGATGATGGAGAATTAACTCACGGTATGTTTAGAGGCAAAGGAGGGAATGCGATTTGGTACTGTAAAAATTTTTACAACTTTGAGTTGGCATTCTACAGTACTATCTTTAGAAGATATTTATTGGGTGGGAAAAATAGTATCCAGTTACAGAATGAATTAGGGGATCTATCAAAGAGTTCCTCTTTGAGGGAGATGGACAGTTTAGAAATATGAAATGTAAAAATAAATAATATGAAATGTAAATATAAAAATATAAATAAATATATTGCCTTCCGTTTTAGCAGAGAAGTTTATGAAGCATATAGTGTCCTATCAGGAGTTTGCAGAGAACCCAGCAATTGTTGAAGACCCAAACTTGGTAATACAGATCCAAAAGAAGTGAGTAGAAATGCCACTTTCACTTGTGGTGTTTATGTTCCCCAAAGGAGCTTTGTGTAGCCATGTGGTATGTATGTGTATGCATGAGTGAATTCTAATTCTATTCTGTGAGAAAAATGTTAGTCTAGGCACTCCTTAAAGCCTGCTTTGCTGAGTTAGTAAATTTTGTATGAAGGTGGAACTTACATTCCCTTTTATGTATTCTGGCTCCCAATCATTCCCCCAAAAGTTTTTTTAAAAAGACCTATATGTGAGAATAACAGCTCATATGCTTCCATAAACTGAGTTCAGCAACCATGACAGCAGAAAATATATTGTACCTGGAACTGGCTTGTCATGTGCTGGACTGCAAATGTTGTTATAGGCCTGTGGTGCTGAACCTATGGCACACGTACTACAGGTGGCACATCGAGCCCTCTCTGTGGGCACACAGGCTGTCACCCCAGCTGAGCTCTACCGTGCATGCGTGTGTGCGCCTCCCGCCGGTCTGCTGGTTTTCTGGTCTCTGCTGCACATACACAAGGGGCAGGGTGCATGTGGGGAATGCCCCTCTGTGGCCTGTTTTGGGCCTGGAAGGCCTCCTGCACCAACCTGGAAGCCAAAACGAGGTGAGGGGACACCGCATGAGCCCCCCCCATGCCCCATTTTGGGCCTGGAAAGCCTCCTGCACCAGCCTGGAAGCCAAAAATGAGCAAGGGGGTGGGCCACGTGCGCAGGGATGCATGTGCATGTGCACAGTGGGCAGGGTGCATGTGCAAGTGGGTGGGGTGCATGTGCAGGGGTGGGGTGCATGAGCGGGGGGTGCTCACATAGCATTTTGGGGTTGTGCACGCTCTTGCGCTTTTGGCACTCAACACCAAAAAGGTTAGCCATCACTGTTATAGGCTAAGCCTTCCTTCTGGCAGGGGTGTCAAACTCAATTTCACTGAGGGCCACATCAGAGTTGTGTTTGACCTCAGGGGCTGGGTTGGGCATGAACAGGGCGGGTGTGGCCAGCTCGATGTTACTCATGTTGGGAGCGCCTGTGGTGGCCTGAGATCTCTGCCAGCAAAAACAGGCTCCCAAGCTCCGTTTTCACTGGCTGAGGGTTGCAGGAGGCTGTGGCTGCCAAAACCAGAGCTCGGGAGCCCATTTTTGTTGGCAGAAGCACCACAGGCCAGTCCTTCACTATTTCCAGGGCAGCCCTGCAGGCCAGTTCTAAGTACCCCATGGGCCGAATCTGGCCCCTGAGCCTTGAGTTTGACATCCCTTCTCTGTGGGAGTGCCGTCCCTTTGGAATTCGCTCCCCACCGAACTGAGGACCATCTCTAATCTGCCTGTGTTCTGCAAAGCCGTAAAGACCTGGCTTTGTCACCAAGCTTGGACCTGATTCCTTATTACCCATCCCTGATGCTTGATTGGAGAGTGATTGTGCTTTTGTGATTTTACTTGTATAGGACTGTTTTTATTGTATTGTTAGCCGCCTCGAGT
>JANHGC010001492.1:73754-88255 GCA_027560395.1 Boaedon fuliginosus | reverse complement strand
TGACTTAGGACCACAACTGACCCTAAAAGTTCTGTTGTTTAGAGGGACATTTGTTGGGAGAGTTTTGCCCCATCATATGACTTTTCTTGCCACAGTTGTTAAGTGAATCACTGCAGTTGATAAGTTATAACATGACTGTTAAGTGAATCTGGCTTCCCCATTGATTTTGCTTGTCAAAAGGTGATCACATGTTCTTGGGACATAGCAATGGTCATAAGTATGAACCAGTTGCCAAGCACCTGAATTTTGATCACATGATCAAGCAGCTGCTACAAAGCTTGTAACAGTGAAAAATGGTCATGTCACTCTTTTCAATACTGTTGTAACTTTGAATGGTCACTAAATGAACTGTTGTAAGTCGAGGACTACCAGTATTTGGTGTGGAGAGGTCTTTGGGAAAAACTCTGAAAATATGACTTTGTTCTGTTGCTTTCAAATGTTTGTCCCTTTGCCTCAGTTGTGAGAGCTGATAAGGAACAAAAGCAGTTGTACCTATTAGAGGGGAAGATCGGATGAGGGGAGGCTGTTAAGCAAAATGGTTTCATTCCATTTGGTATCATCTCCATTCTAGCAACGGATACAAGTTTCTCTATTGTTCAGCCAGAGCTATTGGCATGGCACACATCACCAAAGGATATTTAGAATGTGTCAATGACCAAGGTTGGATGCTCCCCAAAGGACCGATCCTGCTTGCCCCTAGCAGCCTCTTCTCGGCATTTCATAGGTAAGTATTTCCATGTCTTAATTTGTGTGACTCTGTTTTACTGGTTTCTTCAGAGATCATAGAGATGCCTGGTAGTACAGGGATGTGATATTTGAGTAAGTACGATCTGGAATTCATTGAGTATGATTCCAGGTAAGGAAAAAGATGAAACTGTAAATTAAAATTTTGGTTTGCACCTGGAATTCAACCTACCTTGACAAACAGATGCTGGAAATTAATACTTTATCATTACTTCCTCCTCTTTTTAAATCTGTAAGTATTTGATCAAGAAGAGGGGAAAAGCAGTTCACCTTTCTAAACTATTTATCCACTGATTTATAGGGAAGTGATTGAGAAGAAGCCAGAAGTGTTCAAAATTGCCTGTCTGACAGATATCCGAAATTTATTTGGTTCCAATAGCCGGCCTTTCCATGCTGCTTTTGGGAACAGACTAACTGTGAGTATCATCAGAATGAGGAATATGTATAAAGGGAATGTATAAAGGGAATTTCTTACCCTTTCCAATTACTATTATTATTGTGACACATATGCTGCTTGTGATTTCTTCAACAGGATGTCTATGCCTACAAGGAAGTGGCATTGCCAGAATCCCGCATATTCACTGTAAACCCCAAAGGGGAATTGATCCAGGAACTCATAAAAATTACCAAGTCCACGTAAGCCTGCATCTCAGCCTATTCGTTTGCAGTCTGTAAAACTCCTTTATGTTGTGAAGAACAATTTGCTTAAAACATTTAAGTGGCTAATATAGGCAAAACTATGCAGTGAGAGGGTTTCTTCTTTCTTCCTCATGTGATTCAGCTGAAACATTCTTTCACCTCTACCAGCATCGTTCAATCATATACAGACAGATATAAAGTTTTCTCCCAATTGTGCTGGATTTGATTGCAACCCTAAAAAGTATCCACAGCACTCCATCCAAATCCAACACAATTGGGAGAATTCTTTTTTTAAATTTGAACTTATAAAATCTAATCTACATTTAAATTACATACATTTTATTTTTGCCCTGGCCAGTGCAAAAATAAAATTTATGCAATATTAATAGATTATTTCTAAAAAGTAGAAAAAGCCAGGGGAAAAATAAAATTTGTGGAATTTAAACATATATTATATTTTATAAGTTCAGGTTTTGTTAAACTTAAACAGAGTACTATTTCCCTATTCCGTTGCATTTGCATATATAATTTTTACAACTTTTGAAGGCGCTTTGGATGTAATTTCAAAGGCCACATGTAGCCTGGGCCCCCAGACTGTGCACCAGCATGTATAGAGGAAATTATGGAAGCATTAATGGTGATGTCAGTGCATTATATGGCAAGTGTTCTTAAAAATGATAGTACAACCAAAAAAAAGCTTATTATGGTTACCACTATTACTGGAAATCTCTCGAATGGGTTTAATGGGAGATCCATAGTTCAGGAGCATGTGCATGGGGTGAACACAAGGGTATAATTAAATGCATTTATTAATATTAAAATAATAAATAAATAATATAAGTAAATACAGATAGCCCTTGACTTATGAGAGTAATCAAACCCAACGTTATTGTCATATATAATGCTGTCATTAAATGTGTCACCATGAGATCAATCTAATTTTATGATTTTTTTTGCAATAGTTATTAAACAAACTGATTATCTGCAATAAGTAAATTGCAGTAAAGTCTCTGTGAGATGACGCAAACAGTTATAAATGCGAACCAATTGCCAAGTGCCCAAAATGTGATCACTTCAGAAGGGAGCCAGCCATTCTAACTTCAAATCCAGATTATAAATGCTGGGGGTTTTTTTGGAGTGGGGAGGGGGTTCCAGCATAACTTTGAACAGCTGCTAAGCCACCAGTTACACCAGGACTACCTGTATTTGTTTTCTTAATAAAATTTAGGAAAGGTGTGTACTCTGAAACTATAAATGTGCATCAAAAATGCGTGCACTTTTTAATTGTTCATGTCCTCTTTCTTCTAGGTATGAGCGCCTGGGTGAGGTGGTAGAATTTATCTTTCCACCTATTGGCAAAGATGGGGTTGCTTCCCTGGCTTCTCCAGAGTTCAGCCAATTCGCTTATTGGAAATCACCCCTGCCTACCATAGACTTTGAAGACTTTGTCTGATTGTTCAGAGTCAATATTATTTCCCAAAGAATTCTTAATTTTTGGTCTTCCAATGTGATGGATAGGAAGCAAAATAAAGCTTGCTATTTCTCATCCATTATGCAAGGTACTTCGCCTTTAGAAAGTATGTATGTTTGTAGTAAGGAGCATCTCGTGATCTTTCAACCCAAGATTTAACTTATATGTTGTATGATTAGGTGCATTTTGAAGAAATGTATGTGTATTGGTGATGTCTTTAAGTGATTGTACTCTAGTCTTTATTCTTAGATTGCAAACAGGCTTCATGATGTTAATAAGGGCTGAAAGTCTCCATGCCTTCCATCCCCCAGTGTTTGGGAGTCAACACAACTCAGGAGCTCAAAGATAAGCAGCTTATACAGAACATTTTTCTTCCACTCACCAGCACAGTGCTTTAAAACCTACCAAACCATGTTTCACCTAGAGGTTTGAATTCTAAAAGAAATTATACCCCTTTCATAATGCTTTCAGTTCTCTGATGCTTTTGTTGATAACAGTATTATCTAATATGGGTAGAATATTCTTTAAACATTACTTCTAAGTACTGTGGTTTTTAAAAAAGATATTTTTCTACTGCTGCTCTGAACTAGACCCTGGTTTTACAGAGCCTCTTCTGAATCCTGAACTCTTGTCTCTAAAATGTCGCAACAGGCATGAATGGGATATTTTGCTGCAATGGGATATTTTAAACCATGATGATAAAGAAGAATGAAGTCTTTGACCTTATGATAATTAATGGCCGCCAAATGCTTTTCTTTATGAGCTATGATATTTTTTATAATGTCTTTGTTAGAGATATAGTCAATACAGCAAAATGTTCATTAGCACGGGTAGTTCTGAAAATCAAAGTTTATATATTCTTTATCACAAGAGCACCAATAATAAAGATGGAAAAAGTGCAATACAATAAGCAAAACCACTCACTTTGTAAGATTTGTGACGATTCCTCCCCCTCCATTTATAGTTTTGCTGTGAATTTAATGAAAATTGGATTCAGAGGACCGGTTTTTGTTCTACTTCACACAGTTTCCTCCTTCATTAAACGTGTGTGTGTGTGTGTGTGTGGGGGGGGAATACAGTGAACAAAAATGATACTTCACTCAAGTCCTATGAGCCATCTATTTGCAATACCCTATGAATTTCTTACGGTCTGCATTATGCATACCTTATTTTCTATCAAGAGGAGATGATTTCTCATTATGCTAGATATTGTGGGAATTCCAAACTTCAAATTTTGCCATCGGTTTAAAGGATCAGGTAGCAGGTGACATAAAGAGTCTCAACCCCAAATTCTGAAAACTGCAGAAAGTATTTTCATAAACCTATGAAAAAGTGTTCTCTTTGTCATCCCTGTTGCTATGTGGTATCCTAAGCAACAACGACTTAGTTCTTAATCCCAATACTCGAAACATCATTCTAATATCAGTGTGATATGAATAGGAGATACAGTACATACTTAACTTGAAGGATCCTGTACATTTGAAAACTTACCTATAATATCTCATTTGATAACTTAGTCTTCAATATGCTAAAGTATTGTGTATTAAGATTCAGAATCTTATCAGCACTTATTGAATTCAGATTTGAGCATTATTGAGTTTATCAATCTGATTTGCTCAAGAGGTTGTGATTGGCCAGGTGTACAGCATACTAAATCGTAATGTGGTTTGTTTGTTTTTGGCCTTGCATTATATATTAAATGGTTAATATATCATTGGGCTGAACACAGTCCTGGAGACTTAAGGGGCGCACCATTTAGGGTCCCCCCCCCAAAAAATTATATTTATATAAATGAGATTTTGGTTTTGAAGACTGAAGAGCTAAATAAAAGAATCCTAAGTCAACACCAATTGCCATGCTGCATATGTGCAGGCTGAAGGACCTAAGATATCATTTTCAAAATTGTTAGGTAATAATTTTACATTGTCTTCCAAACTGAAAGCTGATTAGTTTAGAAAAAACAAGTCTTTTGAAAATTTGTCCAATCTAAAAGAATCGAAGAATGGAAGGGCTTTTAATTTACACAGAAAAAAAATGAGAAGCATCCCAAATACCTGGTCATGGGCTTGCCAATAATGAAGAGATGTTCTTCTGTTTAAGTTATAGCAATTGATTGCAAATGTGTACATTATGAGCATTTTATACAAACCTAGACTTCTTTTCAGTGACCTCATTACCTTTTCATTACCTCTTGGTTCTGTAATGCATGAGTGGATTTTGCAAATTGAAATATTGTTAGTGCCGTAAAGTACAAACTGTATCTGTATCTACACATCTCTTCCTCTTCCAGTTTTTACCAATGATCCGATCCAGAAAATAACATTGCTGGTCAGTTTTGTTCCATTTTCTCAACATCTTAAATGTCTATATAGTTTTCTGAGAATTTATCTTTAGAAAATGTTACAGTAATACAATTCTGGAAAACCTGGTAAGAGTTTCCTCTCTTCCCCTACCCCCAAAAGAAACAATAGTTCGGTTTTAACCATCAACAAATGTACATTTTTTAAAAAAAAAAAAAAACCAGCTAGACTAAACAGGGTTATCATTATTGTTACACTTATGGCCACAACCTACCAGAAACAACAAATACATTTGAAATCATCTTCATAATTGACATACCGGTAATTCCCTGTTTCTTGAAAACCTCAGCAAAACAAACAAAAAACAAAAAAGCACCTAGTTTGTAAATTGGCAGTCTGAAAACGGTCTGGAATTGACAAATGGAAGATATATTAGGTACTATAATGTACTATAATACTTACTAGAGGTCACTCCAACAGCATGTGATAGAAACGAATGTAATAATACTTCCAAGAACAAGGGAAGAAGTTATGTAACTGTCAAATTGGTCTGTTCATTAATGATGAAACAAATGCAGCTTCCACATTTAGAACTGTTGTACCTTCAATGCCTGGAAGTAAACAGGATGCAACTATAATTTCATAAGTGTCTCTAAAAAATTTTCAAAGAATGTGGGCACTTCATCTCAGAATGCTGAACTATACGTCATGTTCAAAAACCTAGATAACTTAAGTAGAAGTTTAATTGAAACCAGTTACAGCTACTTCTGGTAAATGTATATACAGTAATTGCCAGGTCCCAAAACGTTGATTATGAAACCACTAATAAGTTCCAACCTCTCCACACCACCACCCCATGAGAATTTGTTACAAAAAAAAAAGAGGGGAGAAAGTGAAACCAATGCCCTTTTCACAGGGAATGCAGAATGTTCAGAAAAAGTGGATTGAGTTCAGGATATCACTCATAACAACAAATGCCACTAAATTCAAGCAAAAGAGAAGAGTGGAGAATTTGTCAGCTCTATTTGAGGGGAAGCCCAGAACGTACTGGCCTTGTTCAACTACTGGCCTATGCCACAAGGCTTGCCAATTTCTCTTCCCATCTTATCAAGGCACTGTGAACTCTTCAGCATCCTAGATGGGTTGCCATAGTGACTTCACTCACATGCTACCTTCTGAATGTCTACTTTTAATGTATTATTTGGGTCTTGCATATGCTCTAGAGGGTTGCTGCTGCTGGAGGAAAGCTATCAGATGCCATATTAGGCATATTAGCAAGGAACCAAAGTAACAACACTATGGAATTGCAGTCTCACTTTTATCTGAGGAGCCCTCAGAATGAAACACTGAGACAGTGGATTTCTCCTAGATTTGCATCAGGAGGACATTGGATGAAGTCCTGAGATTAATACATTAATGCCCTGATTTGCTGCCTGAAGCAGCCACTGAATCTTCCCTGATAACAGGGCTATCCTGTTCTGCTTGCAGAATAACCTTGCAATATACCACTTAATCGCTCTATTGGGGGACTTGGAACATAAAGGTTTCCTCTTTCTGGGTGGGATAACTTTCAGTGCATACCTTTATACTGTCTGACATAATGTGATATATTTTCTCAGTTTAATAAAAGCAACATTTACATAGCTGATTTCAAGTGTTCAAAGCATTTCATGCACATTATCTTTACATCAACCCTGCAAGGTAAAAAGATGACTTGGAATATACTCTGGTGTAGAGCAAAGATTAGGCTGGAAAGATTTTTTTTTCTAATATACAAATTCCTGTAGAGAAATACAAGATGCACTAGGATAATTTCTTCACTTTCACTAAGTGTATTGGGTTTCTTCTTTGATTTTTAATTTTGTTCTGATTTATTATTCAGAAGGGGCATTACATTTTGTTTTTGTACACTGGAATAAAATTATTGATTTAGATTAATTTCCTGGGTACCATTCATCAGTAAAAGTAGATCATTCTTGATTGCCCGTTGGGCTGCTAGACCAAAAAAGAAAAATGTGACAGAACTATCATTTTGTCCAAGGAAGAACAAGAAAAGAAACTGGCAGCTTAACTATGAAGAATGATACAACTATACTGGGAAAGCATCTCTTAATGCTCTTCATTAGCAGTTGAGTAGGTTAAAGGTTGTGAATTAGCTGAGAGGTTAGGAGATAAGCAGAAAAGGAAAAAAATACATCCTGCTGCAGTAACTATGTACAGTTTTGCTTACACTTCCATTTCTTCATATAAACACAAGCATAGTATTCCATCCAGAGTTCTCACCTGAGGCACAAATGACCAGGTTCAAATTATATTTCTGACACTTTGCACTAGATCACTTCAGAAATTTCTTATGCTGGGAAAGTGCAAGGAAAGAGAATAGAACAGCCAGCAATAAAGTGGGTGGACTTGATTGAGTGATGTGTGAAAATCTTGAAGGACCAGGTAAGTGACAGCTCATGCTGGCGAATGTCAATTTAAGTGTCTGTTAACAGGTGAGGCCGGCTTGATTACATAAAATCAATCTACCAAACACATAAGTGTATATTGTGTGAAGAAGTTACATGTGGGAATTAGATCTTTAGGAGTCTCAAGTAGAAGCTTTTTGGATCCAAAGGAGGAAGGACCCTTCATAGAGTGTGGGCTCTATGTGTGTCATTGATTCCTTAAAATAGCCATAGTCACAGGTACTGTTAGAAAACCCATGCTGGATCCAGAACACTTTCCTACTCTGAATCTAAAGATTGTAACTATCACACTGGAGCCAATCTAATTTGCTTTTAATTACTGCATGGCAAGTCCTTCATATGAAACATTTTCTCTAGCCATTATGCAAATTGCCAGTAATTTCATGTAGTCTTCATGTGGGAGCAAAAATGTAAAAATGGGTCCAATCATAGGAGAAAAGCAAAGAACACAATGTTCTTATTGGGGTCAATCTACAGCTGAGTTCTTCTGACATTCTCTTGAGCACCTAATGGTAGTCACAGATACAGTAGCAATGGCTTAATACATTAAGTTTGACCTTTCCTATTTCTCAGTTTTAAATTTAGTTCAACACAATTCTGCTTCAGTTTGGGTCAAAACAAATTCCTTTTAAAATTAAATATATTTTCATCAATATTGCTTATAATTTCTGTATGACATTATGCATTATAACTTAAAATATATTTGTGTGATTCTTTCACTAATGTATGTATTTTTATGCATGTTTCCCACACATGCATCCACACACAAACACATTCTGTATTGCTGAATGGGGAATAATATGAATTTTTAGGAATATTTGTTTCTACTTGTAGATTGAGTTGAAATGAAGCAAATGTGAACTAAACAAAATTGGATTATTACATGCCATTGCTATTACATTATCTTAAGATCAATTCCTTTGAAAGGAATCATTCTCAAAGGCTATCATTCTCAAAAATAAATAAGTGAGAATAAATAGAAGAGGAATTGGTTGTTCAAGAGTGCCCAAGAAGAAATCAGATTAAAATACAATGGGTACAATAATAATTATCTTGTGCAACTGAACTTCTTCCATTTTTTTTATACAAAAATAGGAAGCAACAGTATAGTAATGCTACAACACTGTATTATTTGTGCTTTCTTTTCTTCTGTTCCTAGAATTGCAACAAGCTACCTATTGGTTCTAACCCAGTGACCAGCGCCTTACCAACCTTCATGCAAAGTCAGATTGCACAATTTTTGAGAACATCAGCTTGAAAAATTCAGCTTGATTATTGGAGGACAATGAAAAAGGGAAAACATGTCCTGCACAAGGACATTCTTATATCTTTTACAACTCTTATCATGCTGCTGACCTACATGAATACCCCATAAGTTTGTTTCAGTTGATGCTATCATGTAGAATTCAAGCCCATATTTTGGGGATATTTTTGGGAAGGGAAAATTTATATAAAATGGGTGGAGGAAAACTTATCTTAAATCAGAGCTTTCACATGATTCTCGATATTGTACTATGGCCTCTGAAAACAGTTTCTCTTCCAGTAGATGAGTAAGTCTGGCAGATATTGGGTTTCTTTGTTTCAGTCCTTAAGTATTAGATTTTGATTTATTCCCAAAGCACAGAAACCATTTTTTTTTAAAAAGATAGATCTCCAGTTTCCTCTTGAACTGAACTATGTATTGGAAATGTCACCTAAATATGACCTGAAATATGGGAAGGCACTTTGTTATGTAAGTACAGTTGTTAGATATCTGTAGAAAGAACAGTTAACAGGCAAACATACTTAAATTGTAATAAAAAAATCATACCAAAGAAATCAGGGAAAGGACTAGCAGCTTTTAAAGTTTAGTGACCTTTTCCCTCTCAAAAACCAAAATAAAACAAAAATCCTGGTACCATCTCTTTGGAGTCTGTACGATATAAGTTAGGTATACTTTGGACCCAATATAACTAATGTTGGTTGTTTTTCAGCTTGCCTTCTAGGAGACCAACATCTTCAGATAGTTCTGTAATTTTTGCTTGGCAATCCAACAAGTTATTCTTGAGCACAGTTATTTCCTCAGAGTGTGTACCTAAAGTTTTGTTAATATGATTCATGTAACCCCACATACTTCCTGCATTGTTCTCCAGTTCATTTCTGATGTGTTCCAGGCTTCCTGTTACAGTGCCCAGTCTGCCACACGCATCTTCTATTTGGGCCACACGGTCATCGAATTGGACCACTTCTTTCTGTAGGCCGAGAGCCAGGCTTTTACAGTTGCTCAAGTCGTTGATGATCCTGGATCTCAGCCTTTCAAGGTCTCCCTTTAGGTTCAAGACACGCTTGTTACTGAAGAAAAGCTGGGAGTCTTGATTACTGATCTTTTCTTGAAGTGAATGGACCTCATCTTCTATCTTGCGCCCATGATCATCCAAGGAAGAGTTAACATGCAATACTGAGTCAGAGTACTGGGAAACAGAATCCTTCAGCCCAGTTAGAGATTTAGTCATGGTGTTCAAATTGATCTTTAATAATGTGATCTCACCTTGCAAGGTTCCAGCTGTTTCTTCCTCAATCCGTCTCTGCATCTCCAAGATAGTAATATTGAGTTTTTGCAGTAAATCTGAGTTGCTGTCCATCCTTAGCAGTAAATCTTGATTCTTGTTTTGGCATTCTTCTATCTCTGTACGGAAGATTTCTACATCTTTGGATTTGGAAATGCAACCCAACAAGCAAGTGTTCTCCAAGTGAGTCAGTTGGCTTTGTAGTACTTCCATCTTCTCATCCGTTTCCCTTGTTATGATAGCAAGCTCTCCTTCCAAGAACGGCATTACAGCTCCATCTAGTCCCACTGCAGAACTGACATTATTCACATCTCCTACAATAGTTATGAGTCTTTCCTCCAAGGTTCTCATTTTGTTTTCAAAAAGAGCTTTTGTGCCGTCCAGCTCTGATCTCATCAAACCTCTCATGCTGTCCTCTACATTAGAACAACAACTTCCTATTTCCCTCTCTGTAAAATTCAGCCTAGCCTCAAGGTCCACAAAGTGTCCTTCAAAGAGACCCCCTAAAGTATCAGGGGACAATTCATTATCTACCCTAGAGTGTAGATTCTTCTGAGACTCAGAAATACTATGTAGGCCTTTTTCCAAAATATCCATCCGTTCGGTGAGGTAGTTCAAGTTGCTACAGCAGTTTTCTACAACTGTCAGTCCTTGGATCTGTGTTTCCAGTTGAGAAATATCTTTCTTGATCTCTAGTTCTTTGCCATCCAAGATCAGTTGAAGTCGGAGGTTGGCTGCTTTCTCTTCCTCACACTGCTGTTTTACTTCCTTGATCTGGTAATCACATGTACTCTGTATATTTATTAATTTTTTCTCAAAGCCATCCAAAAGCTCCACTCTCAGGTTGCTGAGCCTGTTGTCTATATATTCTTCTAACATATCGATCGAGGTGAGTGGTGAAGGCCGAGCTGATTCCATTAAGTGTTTGATCTGCCCATCATGATCTAGGACCATGCCATGCACTTCTTCAAGTAGGTTAGTCTTGATTTTCAGTGAATCACTCATCTCAGTCACTTTGCCTAGAATCTCACCCACAGGTGGATAGGGGGAGAGCTCAGCTTTGTCTGTAGCATCCACAATTCCATCAGGAATGATTCCAAATCCCATGGTTGAATCAGGAACAGTTGGACTATTCATGAGGGATCCAATCATTTTACTAGTATCTTCCTGGATTGCAAGTCGCAAATGATCCCCTAAGCCACTCATCATGTTGTATAAGGTGTCATAAGACTGTGAGAGGCGTCTGACCTCCTCTTCCAAGTGGTCTAGTCTGTCTCCAAACACATTAGGCATTTTTCGACCTAGGAACAAGATATAAACAGAAACAATGTGATTATTACTCTTTTGTAGGTACATTTAAATGATAATTTTCTGGGTTCAGGCCATGCTATCCATCAGGGGCCCAAAAGCCACTACAAATTGTGCCTTTTCCAACAAAGATTAGTCCTGTGTGTGTAATGCTATGTGGGAATGACCTTGGGAGAAGTAAAAGAATGATAAATTAGACAAAGTGTTAAACAAGTGGCAGCTGAGTCTGCAGAAGAACTGGAGGTATGTCAAACAACTGAGAAGATACCTTCCCTAGCTTTTAGGAATATAAAGGTGGGTAGGGAGAGGTGAGAGACTTGCAAGATTCTATTAATGAAACCTTGTCATAATTTTGGAGCTAGTATTTCTGAGTATGCTTATTGCCTGGACTACCTCACAAGACTGAAGTGGTAAAGGATTTAGATTGTCTTCTACAACACACATCTTATCACTGCATAATGTCAGATGGTATTTACAATAGTTCAGAAAGGCTTCTGGGCATATGCCAAATCCTTCTACCTTTCAATGGTGCCAGAAGAGGTTGAAATGAATGAATAACGTGACATGCCCACTTCACTTTTAGAAGTAAGAGGGCATGGCTGCTTCACAAGCAGCTTTGGCTTTCCCTTGTTCAAGTCTCTGTCCTCCCTTTGGAAATCTGCATAGCATCCTAGGAAGGCAAAGAGCAGCCAGCCCATTGTTATCAAGAGCAAAAACAGCTAAAATGACTTTTCCTGTTGCCTGCAAGGAATGCTCTCTGCCCAACTCCCAGTAGCTTCTTGAACTTTATTTAGAGGTGAGTGAAAAAAAACACCAAGCAAGGCCAGGTAATCAGCTAGTCTTTTATAAATGAAAAAAGGCTGTGATGTCCTGGATGAACTTGGAATAGAATATTTATCTAATAATTTTAATTTAATATGCTTTATGAACCCAGTTGTGGTTGATTCAATAAGCCACAATTAAACCAAATATGGCTTTGCACACTACATGACTTCATAAGGCTAATGGTGTTTACCAGAGTTAGGATAGCCATTATCTGGGTTCTAAATGCTCATCAAAACTTCTCATTCATTAATTGTATTTAGCACCTAGTCTCTATACTGAAATTAATTTTAAATTATAGATATCCTGTAATTTTTTAGATGTAACGATTTGCTCCTCATTCCTGATTTTTCCTCTGATCTTATCTGGTAATTTCTGCAAAAATCAAAATTATTTTGAGTCATATCAGTGGATGTTTTTCAAAAGCTACAAATATCCAAATATGTTTTATTTTTACTTTTAACAGGTACAATTGCTTTTATAAAAATATAATATCAATGTGTATGGGAACTATTGAGGCACAATGGCCCAGAGATTAAAACACTAGACTTGCTGGCTAGAAAATTGACAGCCCAGGTTTGAGACCCGAATGTTGCACAAGGGGGTGAGTTCTAGTTACTTGCCCTAGTTTCTGTCCACCTAGCAGTTTGAAAGGATGCAAATGCAAGTAGGTAAATAGGTACCACTTTAGTGGAAAAGTAACAGCATTCTGTGCACCTCCGATACACCTCAGAATACAATCATGCTGGCCACATGACCACAGATGTGTCTTTGGACAACGCTTCTCAGTTAAGAAACGGAGATGAGTACTATACTGCCCCTAGAGTTGGACATGACAGCGATGTGTGATGTGTTTCATTCAGAGGTTGAGCAATAAAAGTTGTAAGCCTGTACTTGTTTTTGCATTTCCAACATATCTGGATAAAAAAGAACAAGATAATAAAGACCTTCTTTATGATCCTTGATGTGACAAACTCAAATTTGGATCCTCACCATAATTATTCTTTTTTGGGATAGGAAATGAGTCCACAGGAATTTTGGGATGAGGTGGAGCTCTGGGACCTGGAAACATCTTCTGAGTTGGAGGCATCTTGGGGCTGGGATGCTGGGATGGAATTCCTGCTTGATTAGTGGGATTATCATGATGGCATCCTTCTCCCACGAGACCCGGACAGCATTTCCACGCTATTTCAGTGACTGTCTTGTATCCAATCTTGTACCTAGGTCTGAAGAATGTGTGATACCTAATAGCCAGGAATAAAGAAAGGTAGAGCAAAATTAAGAGTTAAAAATGTGGATATCAATATATGTAACACAATGATCATTGAAACCTAAGAGGAAAGGATGATGGATTATGGAATCACATACAATTTTAGATTAAATTAAGATTATATGAAATGTTAGACTTCCAAGGAGGATCAGCAATGAATTCACATATGAAACATTTGAACAATGTTTAGGATAGTTTTAAAGTACATAGTTATGTCTTGGAACACTTGACAAATTTCTGACTGGAAACAAGTGAAATGATGAGGCAAGAAGAATACAATAAAGATGGGAAACAAATAAATCAATCCCAACTATAATTGTAAGAAGAAATTAAGAAAATTCCAAAGATACTTTTCCAAAAGGCACCTGGAATTTTTTGGGTTTCCCCCCCCCTGAAAATGTTTCGCTTCTTATCCAAGAACTTTCTTCGGTTCTCTTGGATGTTTGCTTCGTGGATGAGAAGCAAAACATTTTCAAGGGAAAAAAAAAACCAAGAAAGTCCAGTTACCTTTTGGAAAAGCACCTTTGGGACAACCATGACCTGGATGATTGAGAATCTCTATACACCAAGTAGCAAAATCAAAATGAATATATATATATTTTTACTATAACTTCAAAATGTATTTTAACACTAGAGGGCAGCAACTTCTATATATAGAACATGAAACCTTGGTCTGCTTGGGTTGTAATACAGGATCTCAAATCACTGTACTGTACCAGGATTATTAAACTATCTGTAGCCCATAGTATACCAGAATTTGAAAATTTTTAAAAAAACAGTATTTAAATGAACAGATAATCAGATGATCATATAAAGAGCCTCGGTGGCGCAATGGTTAAATGCAGCAGTTCAGTCTCTGCTGACTTGTTCAGCAGGTTGTCAGATCGAATCCCACCAGGCTCAAGGTTCACTCAGCCTTCCATCCTTTCTAAG
>JANHGC010001492.1:54106-70703 GCA_027560395.1 Boaedon fuliginosus | reverse complement strand
CTATCCCATGGTTGATTGAGTGAATGATTGAGTTTTGAATTTTTATGTAGCAGGCATTGTATTATTGTATTGTTTGGTCGCCTCGAGTTCCCCAAATTGGGTGAAGAGAGGCGGGGTATAAATCAAATAAATAAATAAAATAAATAAATAAAAAAACATATGCATGCTGGCTGGGGAATTCTAGGAGTTGACATCCACGCATCTTAAAAGTTGCCAGGTTTGGAGAACACTAATCTAGAGAATGGATTATCTAGAAAGAAATCCAGAGAAGAAGACATTACTCTTCCTTTGTATATAGTATGTTAGAGACTATGGACATTTTCCTGAAGAAAGAATTGGTGGAAAAAGATAGCTGTTTTAAGGCATAAGCACACGTGGGCAAAGTTAGCCAGAGACCTCTGCCTGAACGGGGATATAAGCAGTTCTGGAGCATTGAGCATCGATTCATCTGCCATTGAAACTTCCCATGATGCTCCTGGGTGATGCAATTCATTGTCATGCGCAACAAACCAGGACCATGGATTAGGTTGCAGTCAAGGAGATTTATCGCTCAAGCCTATACATGAGCATCTAGTGTCAATTGATATACAATGCTAAATTGGCAGCAGACAAGGGTCAACGGAATTCAAGAGGAGTTGAACTTACAACGTTTGTGGGAATGTAATGACTCCAGGCTGATGACTTGTTTGGTTCCTCCCCCGGCTCTGCCTGTTCTCCTACATTCATTCTGCCAACACCTCCTGAGCATCCCTGATGGAAGGAGACAGATTTCTTTTTTTAATGCGGGGGAAGAACAGATGCGTCTCTAAAGACCAACATCTAAGACCGGCTCAACTCCCAGGCAAGAGAGTTTTTTTCCCTCTTGCTCCTTCCCTCAAAGAGAGAATTGTTTCGCTGGAATTGTTCCTCCAGCAGCAGTCAGAGAACAATTGCCTCTGATCCCCAGTTGGCCTCTCTCCGCCACTGCTCAGGGCTTGCGATGGGAGAGTTCAAAAGCCCCATGGCCCAGAGGAGCATTTGAGGTTGGTTGTTGCAGCTGCAGCCCAATTATTTCCCCCCCTAATTTCATTTTATTTTTTTTCAAGGGCATAAGCTATCTGGAGAGAAAAAGTGCCTTATTAAACCACACAAGCCGCACGGTGCACTGCAGGGTTGCAAGCTGTATCAAAAAGCTCCTTTTGGAGTTAAAGCCAAGCGACAAGCAGAGAGATGGGATGCTCCAGGCTCTGGGTGCCCCAGGAAGTAAAACGAGGACTAAATCCAGATCAGCTTGAAAACAACCTGTTTGGTGTCAGGCTGGAAGTGCTGGACTAGAGACCAAGAGACCTTAAATTCCAGTCCTCTCTTAGACACATAACTGGTAGGGTAACTTTGGGCCAGTCCCTTCTTCTCAACCCAACCCAATTCACAAAGTCATTGTCTAGAGAAGCATGGTTGGGCATAAGCAAGGCAAGAAGGCACTCACAACCATGAGTTTAAAGATTTAAAGTCAGCCTTGAGCCTGGTGAGATTCGATCTGGCAACCTGCTGAACAAGTCAGCAAAGACTGCAGTGCTGCATTTAACCACTGCGCCACTGAGGCCAGGGGTGGGATTTGGGGGTTCTCCGAACTGGGCAGACTCTTGCAAAGAGGATCTCCCGAACCGCTGTGAACCTCCAGCAGCCCACCCCTGATTCAAAGGCATGGCTGTGGCTACCATCTTGACTTTTTTATCCTTTCTGCCACCACCCTTGAGTTCATTCATTCATTCATTCATTCATTCATTCATTCATTCATTCATTCATTCATTCATTTAGATTTATGCCCCGCCTCATTTCCCAGTCAAGGGGAACTCGAAGCAGCTAACAACAATAAAAAATACAATAATATACAATAAAAACCATTCTAATGCACTCAACAATCATCCAAGGGAACGGGTACATTAATTCCAGGACTTCCGCCAGAGCCAGGGCTTAGTGGCTTTACGGAAGGCCAATAAGGTGGGGGTGGTCCTGATCTCTACTGGAAGTTGGTTCCAGAGGGTCGGCGCCACCACAGAGAAGGCCTTAGCACGGGGACCCGCCAGCTGACATTGTTTGGCTGACGGGACCTGCAACAGGCCAACTCTGTGGGACCTCACTGTGCGCTGGGAGGCATACGGTAGCAGAAGGCGGTCTATATAAAATGTATATAAAATATACATTTTAATCTTTCTTCCTTTTCCACATCGTTTTCCTGTTATCCTTCTTTCTAAACTGTAAGTTCTCTTTCTGTCTATATTTTCTCTTTGTTTCTGAAAATTGTGTATATGGGCAATATACAGCGAGCAACACGATCATCATATATCTTTGTACCATTTCAGTGCTGAAATCAGAGAGTAACATTGAAAAAATACAGCAATCATCTAAAAACATTTGCTTTTCTGGCTCATAATGAAAGTAAAGCTACCTCCAAAAATATTAGCCTGGCTGCAGACCTTCTACTGATCAACAGCTATTGAACCCACCTCCAACAGCATTATATAAAAGGCCTGTGAAAGCATCTATGGAATGGGGCTGACAGCTATTTTCCTTTCACTCACAATTCATTGGATCCTGTCCATAATACAAGAAAGATTTATGTTATATTTGGGTCAACTTCCAAGAAATACATGATCATGCTGAGCAATTATTGGACTCTTAGCTAGAATGAGCCTTTGTTGGAAGCAAGCAAGCATTACATCCATTCCAATTTTTAAGTACAACAGCATTTTTGTCACTTAAAATATGATGTGGGAAAGCAAAGGAGGCATGGGAAATTGATGCCTAAATGGTCCTAACGTAACATATTTTCACATATGGAGAAAGTCTTATCTGTTTCTCTCTATTGAGTGGTTTTCCATCAAAAAACTCCCATTATTCATAGAGAAAATATCTGATGAGGCGAGGAGAACCCATCCCCACATTTTTTGCCGGGGCATTAAGGTCAAATTTGGCAGCTGGATATACCAAAATTCTCTCTGGAAGAAAGAGAGAACTGGACAGTTGATTTTTGTGAGCAGACTACAAAAACCATTGTTTTTACAGCCATTTGCAATCAACTGGAAGTCAACGGTTCCATAAATGCAGTCTTTCAGGACTTGGTTTGACCAAGCCTCATCTTTCCAATCGCTTTGGAGTTTTACCTTTCTTATTGTTTGTTTAAGACTGAAAAACTTTCAGAATCACAGGACTACCAGTCATCTAGTGGGATTCTCTTCAATACATTTAAAGGGAAAGAATATCACATATTTCTAGCTTTTTAAGATTAATAATAATATCCCACCTTTACTCTGGGAACTCAGGAATTGCAACTCCCTGTGGAATTGATGGGGCTGAGAGAAAGACAAATTTAGTCTTAAATCATCCATGCTCAAATGGTTAGGATGCTGAGTCAAAATACCATATCAACATATATGGTATGTCAACAGCTTGGCAGTTCAAAACTCAAGAGCATGAGCTGCATAGCAAAATGAGCTCCTGTTAATTTGTCCCAGTACCTGCCAACCTAGCAGTTCGAAAACATGCAAATGCAAGTAGATAAGTAGAGACCATTTGGTGGGAAAACAACAGGGACATGAAAGAAATACCCCAGGGATCCCCAGGTAACGGTGATGTCACCAGCTAATCCTTTCAACCTGAAAGTGCTTTAGTAAGTGCTTCTGACACAAATGTAGTAGTAGTCACCCATAGACTAAGGGTGGATTTAAGACTCCATGGTCCTCACTTTTCAACTTAGCCAGCTTAATCACACTTGCTCAGAAAACTAATAAGAAGATGAAAGAAGGAGAATCAGGACTTTTGGTACCATCTGTGAGAAAATCAATATTCAGGAGTGACTTTTCTCAGGTCAAATAATGTTGAGGGATCTCTACATCTTTATCCCTGTCTATACTTACACGACTTTTCCAGGACACTTGGGTCCCCAGCTGCACTTGTGATACTCAGCTTTCACATAGCTCTCCACTCCATCCTGAAGAGTGCACGTGACATTCCTCTGCACCACATATGCACAATAGATCCTGCATGAGAAGCAAAGTCAGATTTGGTTAAATATCTGACAAACAGATTTGATCTCCCAGCCCTTCTCAAGCCTCCAGGCCAGACTTTGCAGTTGTCCAGTTGGGCAAACATCTAAAGGCTTCTCCTTTTGGTTTTTCATTAGCAGGGAATAATCAAATAGCTGAGACCACCAACCAGAAAGTTTCAGACAAAGACAATCTGATTTGGAGGCACTCAACTATGAAAATACAAGTTAGTTAGATGCTGTCTGGGTGTACCAGAACAAAGTAAGTTAGATGCTGTCTGGGTGACCCAGTAAAAATTAAAAGTTCAAATTCTACATTCCTTAAGTACCAATATCTAGATACATTGAATGCTTCTTTAGATGAATGCCATTTTTTCTAACAAAACCTATTTGGAAAAAGTACTCAGAGTTGTTCACAAGTTAAACCAAATAAGTAGTTAACACTTTGAGGTTATGGGATTCATACATAAAGCTGATTCAGTAACAGAACTATTACGAGGATAATTTCAGTTGGAGCTTTTTCAGCAATGACAGCCTAACAGATGTCAGTAAGTAAAAGGCACTTCTCTTCTAAAGGTGTATCTTAGCAAATCTTCTCTGTCAGCCACTTGGTAACTAGGTTGTCTATCCCATCCCTTTTCCCAACAATGTTGTACCCACAGCAGAAAAAGCATCCCTAAGCATCTCTACACACCTATTCTAGAAAGACATAAATAGATGGGCAATTTTAAAAATTAATTTATGTACAGTTCTTCTATACCTTAAGACATCTGCTACTTCGCAACGTAAGATCAATAAATGCAACAATCTATGTATATAAAAGTGTGTGTGTGTGTGTGTGTGTGTGTGTGTTCCAGCATAACTCTGGAATGCTTTGAGAAATTTCAACCAAACTTGGTACACAGATGACTTACTGGAAACAAATACTGTCGGGGTAAGACACCCCTAATACCCCTTGGGGGAGTGTTCTGTCCCCTCGGGATGTGTGTTCTGTGAAGATACAGCCTACAGTGCAGTGGAGTTGCCATGGTAACGGCTTCACAGTACTCTACAAGGGGGCGTTTGTAACCTGCCTGCACTACTATGAGACTGACATGATGTACGTCATGCAGATCACATATGAGATGTCATTTCTTGACACATCTGGGGGCACAGGGAAATTTTTTTTAACTAATTTAATTCTCGCTGAGAGGGAGAGAAGAGGAGGGAGAAGTTGCTCTTGTTATTGCCTCTTCAGTAATTGAATGGAAAGAGGGAGGACAGCCCATTCTGCACTTACGTTGCCACTTCACATCACCATTCCTGTCTAATACAGGATTGGGATAAATAAATACCTGGGCAACACCGGGTTATCGGCTAGTAATAAATAATGAAAACTGATTAATGCCTATATAGCATTCATTCCCAGAGGTAACAATTACAGCTCAAAGACTCTTTGAACCAATCCCCCTTTTACAATTTTTCTGATCGCCAGAACACATGCACAAAACCCTATTCAAATCACCATAATGTGAACAATGTGAGGAAGGAGTGAGGTAGGATTTATTTGCAAGCATTGCCTCTTCTGTATACTTTAATGTGCTAAGAAGTTCAGAATAGTTACTCCACTGTGAATCAGAGGCTGACAGACCTTAGAATATAGCTATTATCAGTGGTGGTATTCAATGTTTTTTACTATTGGTTCTGTGGCCGTGGCTTGGTGGGCATGGCTATGCTGTTGGCTAATGGTGGTATTTGCCGGTGTTGGCCAATCAGAGGTGGTATTTGCCGGTTCTCTGAATCAATCAAAATTATCACTACCGGTTCTCCAGAACCTGTCAGAACTGGCTGAATACCATCTCTGGCTATTAGCCTTAACGTATCTTAGTAGATGGCAGTCTTTTTCTGACCTTGTCTGAGTTTAGAAGCTGGACAAGATCTGGTGTGGTTAATACATAGAGCGGAAAACTCCAGAGAATACTGGGACTATAGGATTGTAAAATTGAACAACATTCCTGAAAAGGCAATGGCAAATACTGAATTGTTCAAATACTGAAACTTACACTGAAATTTACATTATCCCTATTGTGTGTTAACTTAAATACCATCCCCACTGTCCTCTTTACTGGCATTCTAAGTCTTTTCTTTTTTAATAAATGAATATGATCTTTCTTCTGAGTTAGACCTTCCTTATATTCCTCAATTCATATCTAGCATGTGTCAGGATATCATCTGCTATGCATGCCTTTGTCTCAGCTGAGGTTGTGGCATTTTCTTGTCCATCAAATGCAGAGGTATAAACTCACTATTTAATTCCCTTGAAATTTGACTAAATGCTAGTGCTGGTTTTTGCATTAAAAATCTGTAAGACATATTTGAATGTTGACGAGTAATAAACTTAAGCCTGATATCTGTCTCTATGAAAAATGAACTCTTTGAGATAATTTCAGTTTCAGAATTTCTGCTTTAATAGCTGATTTTGTTTTCTTGCTATGTTGAGTTCATTGAACAAACACAGAATAAATAGTTTGTATCAGTTGTATGGTTAATCAGTATTTTAAAACATTTCTGATGTTGCAGGCACGTTTGTTGAAATTTGCTGAATGGTAATATATTCAGTTAATATTGCATAATTTGGACCAGACATACAGTATAAAAGCATATGAAACCTCTCAAATATTATTATCACTACTAAAAGTTTTTGGATGATTCCAAGCCTACAATTTATTTTTAACAGACAACTGAGCAGTTGGTAAGCAGCAAGAAAAATAGAATAAAAATTGGAACCTCCCATTTTTAAAAAATCAATGGGTTAGGAGTTTAAAATTTCTATATGTTGCTGTTAAGATGCACTTCTGCAATTCAAGAACAAAACCCATATTGAGTGATTTGGACACTTCAGAGGATGTTCAGTAAGGGCTAGAAATCAAGCTCATGTACAATAGTGGACTAAATATTGACACATGTGTTCTGGGACTATTCCAAGATTATTCCTTTCTGGTTTAATATTTATAAATTTATAGTGCTGGCAAAAGAAATAAGATTTAAATATGTCAATACAATGTTGATCTATATTCAAAAATGTGGGACCTATTATTGCATTGAGTGCTCTAGATTTATTGTGCATGGATTATAGCTAATTAGACTGCTTTATTATGATGAAAAGACCTTCCATACTTGACATAAAAATTTTGGAATTTATAATATGTTTATACAATACTTTGAAGTTATAAAGTTGTGTCCCTCAAGCACACTTTCTTTTGGGGAAAAGGAAGACCAATTATCCTCTGCATGATCTATGGTTAATCAGTTGTTTAAAAAAGCTTTTTTTTTCATGAATATTTATTTACCTATCTTCCTATCTACTATACTTTAATATTATCATAGAACCCTGGTGGTGCAGTGGTTAGAGTACAGTATTGCACGCTAGCTCACTGCTCACTCCAGGAGTTTGATTCTGAGCGGCTCAAGGTTGATTCAGGTTTTACCAACCTTCCGAGGTTGGTAAAATGAGGACCCAGATTGTTGGGGGTGATATGCTGACTCTGTTAACCACTTAGAGAGGGCTGTAAAATAGTATGAAGTGGTATATAATTTTAAGTGCTATTGCTATTGCTATTGGTATCATGTTGTTTATTTTGATTCTGTTACTTTGAGCTTTCTGTGTTCTTCTTTTTTGGCACTGCATATTAAAAGCACTGGTTTTTTTTTCTTTTTAACAAACTGCACAGATGAGTGGAACTGAGAACAACTTACAACATTCCTACAGTTTCCCATCAGTTGCCATCTCAAATCATATTGCCTCTGATCCTATAAATACACATAAAGCCATCACAGCATGGATAGTCTTAATATCTATGAATTTATTTAGCTCCATTAGAAAGCTATTACTTTGTTGGCTGTTACCATATCTTAAAACAATTATTTTCGACATTCAACCAAGCACCAAGTTCTTCCGCTGTTATGGATTTCTCATAGAGATGGGCTAAAGGTGAGAAGATATAAAGCAGAAAACACAGTATGAGTTGCTCCATTCCTCCTGGTTGTTTTAGATACTCCTTTCTAGCAACTGTTGTTATTCCAGATCTAGATTCATTATTGATTTGTATAAAGTGTTTACAGTATTGACGGCCTTCAGTCTAGTTCCTAATAAAAGCCGGCATAGCGTTCACCTTTTCACAGTTGCCATACTCCCATGATATTTTAACTGACTCTCCACCCACATCTGTGATATTTTTATGATGACTTTTTTATCATTTCCTTTTTGCTCCATTGGTTTACATTTATACTGAACTGCACTTGCCTTTTTCCTCATGCATCCCTTTTGCTTTTTCCCACCCTGAATGATTTATTCTATCTCAAAATTTGGATATCTCATTGCTCAACTCTATCTTCTGATCATTTATAAATAAATCGAAAAGCAACTATTCCAGTTCCTTGGAGGACTGAGCAAAGGCCCACCCTACATCTGGAAGTATTTATAGCTGGAATTGTTCATGAGAAACCAATAGCAGCCTTGAGATGACTGTATACCTAGAAGATAATACAGCCCTTTTCTCCTTTATTTGAAGGCTTCTGGAAATGGTCAAGACGGGGCACCAAATCACAGAAGAAGAAATTCATTACTCTGCTTGCAGTTGATTATGGCCGACTTGCTGTTTGGGATCTGTGTGAATACTTGGTCTCTAGTAGCCTCCTCAACCATAGGAGAGTGAGAGTAGGTTACCATTAAATCTTTGAACTGATTGCTTAAAGAATGCCTGTCTTTAAGGAAAGCTGTAGGGATCCTTACAGTTGCATAACACTAGCACTGATGGTCCAGATCAGAAATCTTTGATTGAAGATATAAAATATACAGAATATGTGGTAGATAAGGGAGGATAAATCAGATTAAGTGTAATGGGAACCATAAATGCCCACTACAAAACCACTATGATTCAAAAGAAGGATGAAAAGTGCATTTCAAAAGGAGGAGGGAGAAGGGAGGAGTGAGGAGGAGGGTAGTAGTAGGAGAGTCAGAAGATAGGTGACTGAAAAAGCAAGTTTCTCCATCAGATAATTCAGTGCTAAAGTCTGGCATCCCAGAGCACCCCTCCCAAAGTCTGATTACAACAGCCAAGCCAAGCTTAATTCTGCCTTTCTAGAGAAGATGCGCATGGCTAGGCATACAACACAACAAATAACATCTTGCAGGTAAACTGAAGCAAGGAATCCCAAGCACTTCCTGGAGAATGTGCATGAGGACTCAGCATTCCTAAAACAGTGACTTTTAGCGTGATCATGTGTTACCAGAATCACTGGTAAGGAATATCCCTGGATTACTGGGAGACTTGCTTAAAGATGATGTGAAAAATTGATATGATCATTTTGTTTCTTTCATGCAACAAGAAATAAAGGAAGATATTACAGATATTATATCTGAGGTCAGTTAAATGGCAATGTAAATATGGCCTTTATCAAAGCTGATACATATCACATCTGAAACTGAAACTTTGAACTATGAACTTTGAGAATTTGGCAGATAATGTCTTCCCCTAAAATCCACTGCAGCACTAGCTGGAATTCTGAAATAATGGCTGCATTAATTTTAAAGTGGAATGCCATCTGTTTGCAATTTGATAATAATGGAAATCACTTAGTACAAAAAAATCAAACTGCATGTAAACACCCCAAACTTTTTGAACATCTCTCTGAAGTACTTACAAAGTTCTGAAAACCTTAAATATTTGACATGAGGTGTACTTTATATAAATGAAAATATTTCACAATGAAAAAAAATCAATTATGGGGTTCGAAGGCTACTTGTTGAGCTCTTTGGGTTGAAACAGGCTCATTCTTAACTTTAGCTAAAAAGTTGAAGACTTAAGAGAAACAACTTGCCTCCTGCAATTGTGGGTGCCCCATCACTGGAGGTTTTAAAGAAGAGATTAGATAACCATTTGTCCAGAATGATACAGGGCAGGGGTCCCCAACCCCCTCAGGGTCTTGAGCCATTCAGAACTGGGCCACAGAAATGGCGGGTGAGTGGCATACATGCATCCCTACTTGCACAAACAGTGGGTGAGTACATGCACATGTGCTCTGCTGGAGCTGTGCATGCGCCTGCCACTCGTGCAGAACCATCCCCTCTCCACCCCTGCCGGTTTGCAAAGCCAAAAAGGTTGGGGAACTCTGGTATAGGGTCTCCTGCTTGAGCAGGTGATGGACTAGAAGACCTCCAAGGTCCTTTCCAAACCTGTTTGTCAAGTTCCAAGCGTGCTTTTGCGATTGCAGCCATTATCACTTCTCAGCTTGCCAACAAGCCAGAGGGGAAGGAAGGGTAAGATGGAATGTAGGCTCCAGACATCAAGAAGACGAACCATGAGAGCCAAGGACACTTCGGCAGGTATTTGCCAAAACCAAAGATCTTTTATCATAACAATACAATGACATTCAATTGGACAATGTGACCTGAACTAATAGGGGGAGGGAGAATCCTATATTTTAATTATGTGGGTTTGCATAGAAATAAACTAGATCTGGTTTTGCCCTCATCAGTGTCGACATGATGTACTCAATAAAGTACATTGCATTCAGAGATGGAATTGTTTCGACCGTGCTTGCTTTGGTTGGGTTTGTCAGTCGGAACATTGACAATGTTATTCTATATTCTGTAAAACTTTAATTTGGCTCCACCTTGAAAGAAGTAATAATTTCCTTGAATTAGGCTTAATTTCTGATGACTTTATGGATACATCAATGGGGTTTTCTTGGCAATTGTATAGAAATACTACAATATGTCATTTCTGAGATGCTTTTCCAATTTTCTAATGTAACTTATTGTCCAGAATGTCCTGATGGCATCTCACTTAAGTATAAATGAGTTAGTAATTGTGAATCACAGTGACATAGAACGATGTATACTATGTATGAAATAAAGGGAATAGGTAAACTGGCGATGGTGATGCCACTTAAAGATAGGAATGTAACAAGAGAGTGAGAGATGCAACAAAAAGCTGCTATGTATCCTCATCTCTAATAGAAGAATTTCTGTTCAGTTTTGGGGTTTTCCATGCACTTTTCCATGATATTATTTTCTATTTCATTGTTCCATCCTGTTTCCTATTTCTCCCCTCATTTTTTCTCCAATGGACATTCACTTGGGTTTTTTTTAGCCATGATCTTATTCCCTCAGAATTTCTAAAACATTTTGTGTCAGTTGTTCTGGTTCTTCTGAAATACTTCATACCCCTCTTGGTTTCTCAGATATTCTATTCAATTCAATCAGTTTGCCATTAGAAAGAGAAAGAAACAGTATACTGGAGAATTAGTGGGGTGGGAGCATCTCTAGGCAGGTAATGAGACAGCAGTGGCAGTCCCCTAGCCACCCCCGAGCATCCTGGCTAGTCCCTTGTTTGGACAGCCCTGCAACTACTAGTTTTGTGATCCAGTAAGGTGGGCACATCTTAGGCCTGGTCAATCATACAATGTCATCTCACAGGACCAAGAAGTCTGTCGACATGTATTCCTGCAGATCCTTTACGGAATAATTAAAGACCTAACATATTTTTAGGTGTATAAAATGCTCTCCCCCCCGAAAGTGGGTGGAAATGTCTGTGTACCTTATACAGTGAATGTTGCAGAAGCCCCACCCACCGCTGGCCCCCCACCCTTTGGCATCTGCTTTCCAGCAATTTGCCTCTTTGCAGAGGCAGATTTTTTTCTTGTTTTCCTCTCCAAAAGCTAGGTGTGTCTTATAGTTCGGAGCGTCTTTTAGTCCGAAAAATACTGTAACTTTTCTTCTAGCCCAGGGGTGTCAAACTCGCAGCCTGCGGGTCAGATGTGTCACATGCTGGCGATACCCACCTGTTTTAGCGAAGGGGGGGGGCAAATTCACAATATATCATGTGATAAAAATGTGATGTCAGATGTTTGACATCCCTGTTCTAGGCCTTGAGGACAGGGTGATTGTGGGACCCCATTTTATTTAAGTTCTGTGAGGTTTACAGTTGATATTTTGCTCTTCTGGTCAGTACTTTACTATATTGTAAATAAAAGGCTAATCAACCCATAGCTGTGTAGGAAGTCTCAAATTTAAGAAACAAATAAATAAATGTGGCATGAGATTAATAATTGACTTTTTTATTTAGTTTTTTATTCCTTATATTGTGTGTTTATATCCTGCTTTTACAATGTAGCTGCCCAGAGTTGTTTGGAGCCAGGCAGAACCCAAGTCAGTTAGATTGGCAGGCAGGCAGGCAGGCAGGCAGGCAGACAGACAGACAGGCAGGCAGTCCTTCTGCCCTTGAACATGGCAAGGTGAACTTGCCAATCCTGTTGGATCCTGGGGAAGAGAGATTGTTTTGTATTTTATTCAGGCAAAGAAAAGTTTTCAGCTGGCTGATTTGGGCTTCCATGGAATGGCCTACACCATTCAGGCAAAACAGAGGTTTATTCTGAAGAGTTCCCTTTGCTGCATTAACTTTGAATGAATGGGAAACATTCCAAATTGTAAGATGAGTTCCCATCTGCTGTTGGAGATGTACAGTTGCCTATTTCAGTGTATCCATGCATAATATATATCAAATATTTCCCTGAATCAGCGTGATGGATTGCCTGTGTTAACACAACCCCCTTAATCTGGCTACTGAATTAATCAAATTTCTGGTTTTGCAGAATCCATTGACCTATAAACAAACAAAACGGATTAAATTTACACAGTGCGCTAAGCCGAAAAACAACAGAGTAAACTTAAAACTAACCAAGCTTCACTCATTATGCAAATGGAGCCGTCCAGCCTTTAACAGACCTGGTTAAGCATGTTCAGCAAATGCAGCCAGCTTCCCTTTAGTTCTGCCATGCGGTAGGTCTCCGGGATGCTTAATTTCCACCCTCTGGATGTTGGGAGCCTAAAATTCCCTCCAGATTATCAGTCAGTTATTCTATTCATCCATCCAAACAATCAGCCCAAGCACTGAAATCCCTTTCTGTGTTTACACTTTCTCTCAGGAGAAAGAATAGCAAATTCTCACACTGTAGACATGGAGCCTGGCCCTTTCTTTTTTGCATTAATCTTGCAGCCCAAACAACAGCTATGAAGAGGGGAGGCAGGAGAGAGAGTGCAAATGGACCTGTGTCCTACATGCCCATACTTAAATAGTTCCTTTCCCTTTTTGGTGTGAATTTCTTTCTAAATATTTAAGCAGCCACATTAGTTTGAAGGTATGTAGTGAAGCATGTTGCAGAACTCACCTTCTGCCTAAGGAAAAAGAAAATACATACCGGTAGTAGTGTTCAATACAGGTAGTTCTCAACTTATGACCAGCTGTTCATCAACTGCTCAAAGTTGTAGCAGACTCCCAAACGGTACTTATGATTCAGTTCTGAACTTATGTCAGCCCTCCCCATGGTCATGTGACCACAGTTTGGGCACTCCACCACCAGCCTGCACTTATATTCCCTTGCAGAACATGATTTATGGTGTTTTTGCTAGAAACTGGCCTTTATTTCTGCTCCATAGCCAGCAAAGAGCTATTATACCGATATGCAAGATTGACGACTGGGTCAGTGCTTACTTTCATGCATTTTGTGTGTATTCATAAACTTTATATTTTTTTCCAGTAACACGCCTACTTATGTTAATATTAATTCTAGGGGGCCAAATAATCTCATAAAAGGTCAGATTTAATCATAGCAGGTGACTTAGAAAACTGCAAATGTTAATCTCAGTTGCATCTATAAAAAAACCCATATGGTTCTCAGCCTGGTTTTGCATAATAGCTAACCAGATGCCACCATAAAACTTGTGCAGAATATGAATAGTTATAGCCAGCCACTGCTGTTCCTTTCATTTATTGCCTTTACGGACAAGAAACCCTCAAATGTGTCTTTTACCTGTGATGAAATTCCAAAATATTGTGCTGGAGCGGCCTCGAGTTCCCCTTGATCGGGGAAGTGAGGCGGGGTATAAATCAAATACATAAATAAATATCTGGAGGGTAGCAAGCTGGGGAAAAGCTATGATAAACTTTTAGGGGTTGTTCTGATATGTTTCTAAAGTCTTCTATGCCAAGACCAGAAAATTCCCCTGACAATGAAGGGACAGCCAAAGGATGAATGGTTGAATGACCAGCTCTTTTAAAGAATGGCTTTTAGTTAAGAAATAATATTTTAAAACTCTCCTTTAAGAAGTTTGGGTATAAAAAGCATGTATGATGTCCTTTTCAGGGACTGAAGAAATAGCCCCTGTGTAACTCATCAGTAGCATTTGGCATGCCCTAAAAAAAAGAAACCCGATTAAATAAAATGTTTAGGCAAAAGTTTGCAAGGAGCTTGGTGGATTACATGTAGGTGCAAACCAGGTTGAATTGAAATACATACTGTAGGTTGGAATGCATGCATGACAACACAGAGTCTTGTGTAATGCGCAATAATTATTTAATCCTTCAGATCCTGAAGAAGAGGCTTGTGCGGCTCTGCCTTTGTTTGTTCCTTAAAAAGCTTTCAAACTGTTCTAGTTTGTTTAACTTACTTCAACCTCCACTTCTCTCAGCCCAGGCCTGAAAGTCTTTGGATGAAAGCAAATGATTCTTGCTCAAAATATCAGAGGTTTTAACCTTACTTGAGCAGGCCGCAACATGCCTGCAGACCTCTCCTGTGGTACTTGCCAAGTTCCTTACCCCACCTGACTTCACCTGGTTTGCTATCACTCAGTCTGTGTCACTCTTGCCCACGAAGAACCAGTTGTTCTCTCTTAGTCCAGCATAACACAAAATGAATGGAGATTCCAAGGTAAACTACTTCCAGCTCCAGAGGGAAAATAGATTATAAATCTAATAAAAAGCAGTGTCGCCATCCCTGCAATATTCTAAAAATTCCAAATGAACCCACCAGCTTACACATGTTGCCTGCCTTTCCCCTCTGTTTTAGTCCCTTTTCGGAAAGGCCCCATAACTCAGCAGGAGGACACAGCCTTCAATTTTCATCCAGTGGATCTCTCAAGAGCATAGGAAACACATATTCCAGATGCTCTTACCAGCATCTGCATAGGATATGCTATATTGTCTTTCATTAAAAATGCTGCTTTCCATGCAGCCTCATGCACTCTGAGCTGTGCTAAGAAACAGTTCCCTGCAACTTTCCTGACCGGGGAAATGAGGCGGGGCATAAATTCAAACAAACAAACAAATAAATAATAAATAAACTCCTTCCTACATAATGAAGAGTTCTATCATACTGGTAAATGAGAGATTCTCAGTCATTCAGGTCATGGTTGTCCCAAAGGTGCTTTTTCAGGAGGCAACTGGACTTTCTTGTTTTTTGTTTTGAAAGACATTTTACTTCTCATCCAAGAAACTTCTTCAGCTCTGACAGGATAATGGGGAATGGAAGGATTTATATTCCTTGCAGACAGCTGGTCATTTGCTTTCTCTTAGAGAGTCATTGAGGCCACTAGGAGGTTTATAGGTCTCCTCAGGGTCACCTTAGTAGTGCTCCTGGTTCCTGTAGTCCGCAATATTTTCTCTGGAAATCCATTCCTACACACATTCAAAGGGTATTCATCCCAAATTGTATAGCTAAAAGTTTGTAGTGATTCTCAGCCACCCAGGTCATGGTTGTCCCAAAGGTGCTTTTTCAGGAGGCAACTGGACTATCTTGTTTTTCTTTTGAAGACGTTTTGCTTCTCATCCAAGAAGCTTCTTCAGCTTCGGCAAGATGGTGGGGAATTGAAGGATTTATATTCCTTGCAGAAATCCTTCCATTCCCCACTATCCTGTCAGAGCTGAAGAAGCTTCTTGAGTGAGAAGTGAAACATCTTCAAAAGAAAAAACAAGGAAGTCCAGTTGCCTCCTGAAAGTCTCCTTTGAAACTGCCATACTGGCAGCAAGATCTTGGTAGCAAGAGTTATGCATTACATTCAGAAGACACTTAGCTTAAGGCAGGGATGCCAAAGGTTTGGCTCATGTTCCAAGTTTCCCTGACATCTTTTTCATGGATCATCCAATGATGGATAGAGCTGATCATATAGGTAGTCCTCTATTTACGACCACATATCAGCCCAAAATTTAAGGTGTTGACTGAGAAATTTGTTAAGTGAGTTTTGCCCCAATTTACTATTTTTCTTGCCACATTTGTTAAGTGAATCACTGCAGTTGTTAAATCAGTAATACGGTTGTTAATTGAATCTGGTTTCCCCATTGACATTGCTTGTCAGAAGCTCACAAAAGGGAATCCCATGACTCCCAAGACACTACAACCATCATAATTATGAGTCAGTTGTCAAGTATCCGAATATAAATCACATGACCATGGGGCTGCTACAATGGCCATAAGTGTGAAAAATGGTCATAAGTCACTTTTTCGTAATTTTGAATGGTCACTAAATGAATTGTTGTAAGTCGGGGACTATCTCTATTTTGTTTGTTTTGCATTTGGGGCTTTGTTTGATCCCTTAAAACTTCTGAAATTCTCTTCCCAATTAGGCCTTGTCTATGCCCACTTTTGATATATGATTCTTGGCATTTGATGTAAAACCTGGCCTTTGAACCAACAGAAGATGCATTTGTGGCTGGTTTATGAGGCTGGGGGTGGGGGTTGCCGGAACTGCACGGCCTT